>VMDR010001313.1:0-133839 GCA_007922815.1 Macrotus californicus | reverse complement strand
GGCACTTAGGTTGCTTCCAGCACTTGGCTATTGTAAATTGTGCTGCTATGAACATTGGGGTGCATAGGTTCTTTTGGATTGGTGTTTCAGGGCTCTTAGGGTATAATCCCAGCAGTGGAATTGCTGGGTCAAAGGGCAATTCCATTTTTAGTTTTCTGAGGAAATTCCATACTGTTTTCCACAGTGGCTGCACCAGTCTGTATTCCCACCAACAGTGCATTAGGGTTCCCTTTTCTCCACATCCTCTCCAACACTTGTCTGTTGGTTTGTTTATGATGGCCATTCTGACTGGTGTCAGGTGGTATCTCATTGTGGTTTTAATTTGCATCTCTCTGATGGCTAGTGATGCTGAGCATGTTTTCATATGAGAGACAGGTATAACATTTAAATCGATCTATTTGTAATATGAATTTCTTCCTGTAATTCTCTTTTCCCCAGGACCCCTGAGAAAATTAAAAATGCAGGGCAAGCATTATTATAACAAAATTTTATTAAATAGTATAATTAACAAAAATAGTGTATAGCAATATGCCAGTGATTAAGTGTGTTGACTCGGGTGGTAATGGGAATTCTTGGTCCATATTAGTCTGCAGAACCATTTATCTTCCACACCCCCTTAGATGCGCTGGGTTGTACTTTTTCTTTGGAGGGCTTCCTAGCCGCCTGAATTTGGGAGCAGCCTGGCAAGTGACTGGGTGCTGGGTGCAATCTTCCTGGGTGCGGCCACAATCTCTTTAACTCCTTCCCAAGTAGATTTGTTTGTGTACCCTGTGTACTCTCCATCTAGGCTACATGCGTCAACTAAATCCTCTTTTGTGTCTCTGGGGAGGGTTCCGATCCTTTTTATAGGTTTTCACCATTTTTTTTTCCCTTTTTGCTACTGCTTCTCCTGTGCTGTCTGGAGAACCGCTCCCCCTACCACCGGGTCCTCTTTTCCTCAGTTAGTCATGCAAGAGACTGTGCTCACTCATCCTCTACATTCACACATCTCTAAAGCATCTTTCTATTTATACTGTTCACAGAAGTGTAAGTGAAGAGCAGGTGGGTAGGTTGTGCTGCATAGAAATATACTAATATGCTAAAAATGCAATGGAAATCTGTAATGTATGTTTCCTGTATATTTTCATGTAATGTATACTCTCCAAAATACACTCAGTAATTTTCACATTATGAATCACTAAGCCTTATGCTTCTCCAAAGAAGGGATCATGATTTCTCAAAATATAGTATTGTTTTTAGTGTGAACATTTAATGTTTAATGACCAATTCAAAAATCAGCTTTGAAATCCTACACTACCTCAGCCTTGGTTGACTTTAAAATGCAAATGCTCCCCATAAGGAACAAATGTCTTTTCAATTATTAAAGTTGAATTTCAAGATCTGCAGTGTACTCTATAATAAAATGTTTAAATGTGTCTGAGAAATAGTTCTTAAATTCTAATAATAATTAAAAAGGACAAAGGCAGAGACTTGAAGGAAAATAGCAAAAATTGAGTTATAAAAACTAAAATGTATTTAATTTTCATAGAAGTTCGAAGGCATTTTATCAGTAGCATACGGTAGGGAGATAGTTCCCATTCTCACACAGGCGCACACACACGCATACACACACACACAGTTGAGTCAATGTGCTTTCTGATCTGTGAGAATTACTTACTGAAATTAGAGACAGGCCGCTGGTGTTTGTTTGGCTTTCTAACTGGGAGACTGTATATGAGAAGCCAGGATAATGGTTAAATGTTTTTGATATTTTATAAAATAAGTGTAAGGATAGTCAAATGTCCATTGTATTTCTGCTGTGTGCTTTTTGACCAGAATGGTGCTGTGGATGTGAGGGATTTAAGAGAGTTGCAAGGTATGGGGTCTGCTCTTGGGAAATTTACCAGTGAGTTGGAAAGAAAAAAAAAAGACTTTGTATTACATAGCTCAAAAATAGTACATGTCAGTGTACACGCAAGCACTAAGATGGTGCAGAGATACAAATAATCACAGAAAGCGACCGAAAAGAAAGTTATTAATGTTGTGAGGAACCTACCTGGAATGCTTCATGGAGGAGGGGGCATTGAACTGGACCTGGAGGAAGTATAGGATTTGGCATCATTGTTTTAGTGTGATGATAACTCATTTTCATTATAATAAATGATTAGCTGTCTGTTGGCTCAGAGGTTAGAGGATGGAAAAGCATGACAACCCCATGGGGGTAACTGTGTGTTAAGGTCTTTTTTAAAGGAGTTTGAAGGCAGAAAGAGAAAGGCTTTCTAAGAGCCTAGGCTGAGGAAAAATGTAGGAGGTGCAGAAGAGAATTAATGGGTAATGCATATCATTTCGTACAAAGTAACCTTGACACAAATGGGGCAATTTAAGGAGGGTAAGTGACTCTCAGCCCACTCACCCAGCCTGACGGAGGAAATAATCATGGGGTTGATGACAGATTGGAAAAAGAAGACCCAGGGCAGCTTTCCCCCTTCCATTATGTGTTTCTCATCTGGAGGTAGGGAGCTCATAGCTAAAAGAACATTTTAGAAACTTAGCCCTTTCCACTTTCAAATAATCTTAGATAAGTAACTTGATCTAACAACAAACTAGAGGTGCCTTTCTTTTCCCTCCTCTCTCCAGCTCAATGCTGAGATGTGACCCTTGCCATACCACCAAGGTCCAAAAGGTTGAAGTTAACAAAACAGGTTACAAGACAATTGTAAATAATTGTTGATAACAATGGGTGAGTAAGGGTGTGACCAGAGCTGTGCTTCACGAGTGAGGAAAGTGGTATTGATCTAAGTCCATGGTTTTCAACCTTGGCTACACATTAGGATCACCTGGGGAGCTTTGACAGTTACTGATGCCTCACCTTTCCCTTCACCCCAGATATGTACAATAGCTAGTCTGAAAAATGTTCTGGGTCCAGATTTTCTAAAGCTGCTCGGGCCTTTCTAAGGTTGAGAATGACTATTCTAAGTGGTGATGTAAAAGTGAATGGTACTCAGAAAGCTTGTCTAACCACAGACGGTTGGATCTGACTTCTGGAGTTTGTGACTTATTAGATCCAGTACAGGACCCAAGAATTTGTATTTCCAAAATGTCATCAGGTGATGTTGGCTGCTGGTCTGGGGACCACGCTTTGAGAAATACTGATTTAAACTATTGAAGTCAAACTGCTCCATGTTATACTAAGTATTTCATAAAGTTTGGCCCTTGAACATGATTATTAAAATACATATTCTGAGTACCACCCTCCACCCCCTGAATCCGAATGCCTGAGAATGTGCAATTTGAAATGAGATCTCCAGGCTTTTAGTTTGGACTCTATCACTTGTGAACTACTGTGCAGGTTAATAGTTTTGTTTCTTTTGTATCTTGCTCCAAATATTATTTTACGTAAATTGAATGTGTGACCATATGAGGAATTTTGTAATAATTTTATGCAATTTTAACTCTTATTTTTTAAGAGTTTGGATTGTATTTGATACTGTGAGGTATTAAAAGAGCCAACCTGGGGGCAAAGGCTTTCTTTTGGGGTCTGTGGTACAATAACAGGACCTACGCCTATGTGGTGGCAGCAGTGCTAGTTGTCTGTGGGATGTTTGGGAGGGAACTTTTAAAAGCGTGCTTTGCAAATTCGACATAATTAGGTAAGTGCCCTCGACACAGATAGTGTAAAGGTGTGAGGGGCATCTTTCAGATTGTAGAGGGCATTAGAATTACCAAGGGCACTCGTTAAAAGTTCAATCCCCAAATTGCAGCTTGAGAGAGTCTTAATCCTGGGTAGCATCTAGGAACATCAAACAAAACTAGGTGATTCTGATACAATGGATGTGGGAGGCTCATCTTAAAAAATAGTATATTAGGGACTATGGAGGAGAAGAAAATATTTTCATAGTTGACCCGAGTTGCTAGTAGAGAATTTGCTATATATTAACTATTTTTTAAAAACTTTATATGTCAGTGTCCTAAGAGCTAGGTATAAGTGTGCGTTCAGTATCCTATTTTTTGCTGTAGTATTATTCCCCACACCTGTCTCTTTCTCTTTCAGATATTGTATGGCTTTTCTTTTTTTTTTTTTTTATCTCATCCCTATAATTTTCTTCCTTTTATAGATGAAATGGAGGAGACACATGGTTCAAATGAGGATCAGGTCAAGTTTGCAGTTAGCTGGATTTTTTTCCCCTTTATCTCCCAGTCTTGGTCAGCTTATTTTTCTTCCTATTTTTTCTTATTGTTCTCAGTACTCTTACCCACTCCACCCCCACCAGTTCATTTTCCGTCTTCACTCTGAGCTGTTGTTCCTTTGTGTCCTGTTTTCGGTCCTGCCAGAGGACAGGAAGGTCACTGGGCACGTTGCCAATCTGTGGCTTTCTTCCCAGGGGTGGGTGGTAGTGGCAGAAGGTTAGTTAGCCAGAAGAAAAACCTATGCAAGTCTCCCAGGACACTTAGGTTGTGAGTGCGGGATTAATAGGACCAAATAAAATGATTTTTCATCCAAACCTGGGGTTTATAGGTGAGACAGAGACGGGCCTGGTAAAAACTTAGACAACAATCAACATTTTGTTAGTGAGTTATAATCTCTGGCGGTGGTGGGTTGGGCGGGGGCACCTGTGAAAAGTGAATCTTAACTGATTTCCAATGTGGTTGGCCAGTCTTATCAAGGTAACTTCCAACTGTCTCAGATCATGGTGGATATAATAGAATTATTTCATTTTCTTCCGCGTTTCAGACTTCCTCCATGCCCACCTACCAAGATGTTAGCTTTCACTAAAAAGTCATTTCTCAGTCAGAAAAAAAGAAAGACCTGGTAGAGGAGGAACTTTTATTGATTCTAGTGACGATTGAGATGTGACAATAAGGTCTTTTGTGATTGGCTCATTTGTTGTCAAGGGAACTCAGAGCGTGGCTGAGCCCAGGCAAAGTCTGAGGTTTTCAACCATCAAAATGGGGGACTTAGTATGTTTTGAATGGCACAGATAAGAGAAGAAGTGATATGTATTCTTCACACTTTTCCTCTTTCATTCTGGGTTGCCTGTAACATTTAATAAGAGGTTTAGAGCTTAGTCAAAGCTGTTCTATTTTGGTATTATTTGCTTTCCTTCTTGAAGCAAGTGCTGAAATGGAATTGCCAGATCTGAAATAGGACATAAAGCAGAGCCTGTGCACAAATAGGTTTCATATAAGCCCCTATTGGGGTCGGGGAAGAGAGATTTCCAACGATTAAGATAGCGGTTTTGTTAAAATGCACACACATGTGCACCCCCCCACCACACACACATGCGCCCCTCCCCCACAAAGGAGAGAGAGCACCAAGAGTTAGAATGAACTGGAGGGATCAGTTTTAAGGAAGGTAAGAGTAGGGAAAATAGCTAGAGAAGGGACAATTAAAGGGAGAGAAAATAGAGAGCCACACAGAAAAAGTCACACAAGAAATAAATTACAAGGAGCTCTGTCTTCATAACAAGAATGTTGGAGACTGTTCTCTGCAGAAAAACTGTAGAATGTTTAGTTCATGGTTGCTGCCGCCCACAGAAGGGAGATTTCCTCCTAGGGCTTTCAGAGAAATCCTGCCCCTCAACTCAAGACCCTTACTTTTATATTTTTGCATTCTTTTAGGAAATTCTTGTTTCTTGAACTTCCCTTTACTTTTTAAGGAATCTCCTTCACCCCCTTTTTCCCCCAGAGCCTGAATCACTTGAGTAAAATTTACTGTCTATGTAAACAAGATGATAAAGTGACTCCTTATATTAGTGATTCAACCAAAGTTTAAGTCCCACGAAACAGAATCGACATATTACAAAAATTCCAATAAAATCCCAATAACAAAAAGTTTGAGTTTTGATGAAAGAGCTCATTCCATCCTCCCAAATGCAAAACTTTGGATGTGTTTATATCAAGGGACTACCATTTCTTTTCCCAGACTCCAAAGTTTAAATAGCTGATATACTCTTGTGATTTGGTATGGTTTCCGTTGTATAGATCAGGAATCCAAGGCTCTTAAAAGTTCTTGTATATGCTGTGTACATCCTTAGGGTTATTTGTATACTTGCTTATTATTTTCCTGATCTGTCTAAAGGAGGCAGAGAGTGCACCTTGCTAGTAGTTGGCTCTCCTGTATACTCAGGGCTGTGCCTAGCTCATAAAAGAGGCTTGATAAATACTGTCCAGCTAAAGTGTACGGTTTGCTTGAGTTAACAAAAGGAGACAATGAAATAGCTGGGGCTAGGCCTTCCGCTCTCTACCAAGCTTCTTAAATTGGAAACAGGACATAGCCATGTTGGGCATTGCCAGGGGCGTCCAAACTTTTGGCATCTCTGGGCCATAGAGGAAGAAGAGTTGTCTTGGGCCACATTATTAAATACATTGTGACATGTCATCACAAAAAAAATCTCATGTTGTAAGTAAATTTATGATTTTATGTTAGGCCACATTCGTTGCCATCCTGGGCTGCATGTGGTCTGTGGGCCACAGGATACCCTAAACCCTTAATAAATACCTGTCAGTGGACTGACTGATGGGTTGATTCAAGGCTATTATACTCTCCAGTATTTGTCCTATATGCTTCAGCAGAAGCTTTAGACCTTACTTACTTGATTGGTCATACTTTTAGACTTGTTCTTTCTATTTTAAAAACAACAACAACATAAAGATAATATGACTACAAGCATAATGACCATCTGGATTTGTTCCTGTGGATAACCTTGAGATAACGTGAATGAATTTTCTTAGCTCTTTAAAGAGACAAGTATTGGAGTGACAGGCTTTATAATTAGCCAGCGTGGCCTCTTCACTCCTTTTAATGTCATTTCTCGTGTTTGCATTGGTTACTAATAATATAGACTGATTTTGATTTAGATGTTGCCTTACTCTCCTTTTTGTAGGTCATTTTGGCTCTTCATCCCTCTTTGACATGTTCTAATTCCAATCCCTGTCTGTTAGAGCCCTTCTCACTTCTCCGTCAGTTTATGCTTTAAGTTCTTCACGTACTAAGTCTTATTTTCCAATCCTTGTTACAAAGCACATTTCCAATGGTCCTAGAAAGAGTGAGCTCACTAAAAGAGAGAGACCTAGTAACTAGAAGAGTGACCATGTCCAGACTTCACCTTAAGCAAAAGCGCCTGAATGTACCTTCTATGTGACTTTGAATCTTTAACAGGAAAGTCCCTTTACAGTGAACCTGCTGCTTCACCTGTTGGAAATGAGTTCATTGCTGTCTTAGATTCCTCTGTATTCCTAGAAGTTGGTTCCATGTCACAGCTGAGGTGTTCTTACTGCCTTCGTCATGGAGACTCAGCAGCTATGGAGAGGACAAGCCAGAGATTTCCACCAACTGCAAGTCACTGGTGGTTCCAAGAGAAAGTTCAGCAAATCAGCTAATAATAGTATTTGCTATTTAAACTGTGTTGTTTTTCAAGTACTTGGCTCTTGGTTATATCTTTAAAAATATTCTACCAAGACGTTTAATTCATACAAGGGTGACTCCAATCTACGCTATACAGATGAGTTATTTGCCCCGTTTGCAATGGCATGGAGAAAGCAATAAAAAATGCAGGCCGAATTAGAACTTGGAGTGTTTCTTGTTTTCTGGCCTTGAGAAATTCTTCTTGGGAGAGGAGGCTGTGAAACTCACTGGCTGAACTGTAGGTAGACAGAACTCTGGAGCTTTTAAAAGGGACCCCAGAGTTTGAATCATTCCAGAATTTTATTTTGCAAACAGGGAAATCAAGGGCCAGAAAAATGTGCTTTGCCAAGGACAGCAACGGAATCATGGCAGTTTTAGCTCATGAATTGTGTTCGCTAGAGTTCAGATGAATTTTCCAGTGTGAGTCTCATTCTGAGGAAAGGCTAAGCATTCTTTAGTATAAACCAAGGTATATTCTTCAATAAGCCCCACCCTGCCTCCTACCCCCAAAACCACCATGAAGATACATTTGTGCCTTGATTCACTTGGCAGAATTATTAATACAGGTAGAATGCCAGGAATGCAGAGAGTTAATATAGCTGCTGAATAATATGCTGGTGCCACAGAGTTTAATAATAGATAATAATAAATAATACAGTAGGGAATTATGTAATTCAGTTGCAGAGTAAATGACAGGGGAAGCACACACATCCACAGAAGAGTGTTTCTTTTCTTTTAAGATTGTATTTATGTATTTTTAGAGAGGGGAAGGGAGGAAGAAAGAGAGAGAGAGAAAGATCAATGTGTGGTTGCCTCTCACACCCCCAACTGGGGACCTGGTCTACAACCCAGGCATGGGCCCTGACTGGGAATTGAACTGGCAACCCTTTGGTTCACAGGCCAGCACTCAATCCACTGAGCCATACCAGCCAGGACCAGAAGAATGTTTCTGATAGGAATACCGAGGTGATTCAGTTTTATTCTCCTCTTTAGCCGGGCCCATTTGAGAGGTAGGCAGGACATCGAGATGTGCCTGGCTGGGACTTTTATTTTATACAGTAAAGTTGCAGGTATCAGAAGCTGAGCAGAAAGTACAGGTTGTGTTCCTTGGGCAGTTATCAGTTAATCCTCTGAATGCATGTATTACTTTCCTCCATGTTATGACTGGAAATCTTCCTTTAGTGAGTGGAGATGTGTTGGTCATTCTCTCCCAGCACAGCTCTTTGTAAATCAGTGCATGTAGGGCTGATATCAGAACACTGAGCTAGAAGATTGGAACAGGAGGCTGGGAGTGGGGTGTAGGCTGAGGGTGGTGGCAGGAGGTGGAAGTGGTAGCCACAGTTATGACCCAGTAAGCTCTCCACTGAGCTGGCGTGTGCTTTTCTTTGCTCATCTGTGCTAGAGAAAGCCAGCTGCTGATCACTATTAAACCTGTATTCTTTCCCTAGAAGAATGGGATATCTCCCCCCTCACTCTTTTAAAATAAAATAAAAAGCAGGGGGTGGGGAATTAATTAATGTCAGTAAATGAAGCATGAGGTGCTTGTCTGGATATGATAATGACTGTGAATTAGTGCAGAAGAAATGGAATGGTGTAGAAAATGAACTGCACTGGCACACTGCTTTGGGATGGACTCAGCCACCCCTATAATGCATTAACTCTTCCCTTGCCACATCCTTTGTCCTGCCTCTGCATTACTCTGGGCCAGCTCTCCCACCATGCAAAGTCTCAGGGCTACGGTATTATAGCCTGAGGTTCCCAAGTGGAGCCCTGCCTCCAGGAGATATGGGGCCAGCTGATAATGGCATCCTTTAGAATGTAAGTAAAAGAACTGTGTCTATTCATCAGATTACTGAAACCACACCAAAAAGAAGTTGTTGTGTCTTCCTGGTTATGAGAACCGTAGAATAATTCAAGAAGGCAGTAAGCCAGCTGGGGAAAAGTAAGGGGAGTAGTTTTAAAAATAAGTTGCTCCCTCTCTCCCAAAGCTGAGATTTACCTTTGGACTGTTAATACCTAATCTTGGCCCCTCTCTGTTTTTCTATATGTGCCTCAAGCTCTATGTCTTTTGAAAAGCCTTTGGATAAGTCCAACAAACACACATTGACTCAGCACTTCCTGCGTGTAAGGCCTGGGTGTGAACATGAATAAATAAGGTATCCTCCATATTCAAGGAGTTGTCTTTTCACGGGCTTGGCATATATTAAGCACCCCCAAAATTGTTGCTATTGTCAGTATCATTTCATTGAATTTAACTCATACTGAATTTTTCTTTGGGGACAGGAAGTGTGAAAGGTTCAGAGAGCCATTGACCACTTTCTTTACTTTTTATTTTCTTCTTTCTTCTTTGCTTTAACGTTCTTGACACATTGGCGAAATGAAGAAATACAAAAGCATAGTTACAATAACCTTTCTTTAAGTGTTAAACATTTAAGAAATTATTTGCTATTAACACAAAAATCCAATGCCGTATAGTCACATAATATGAATCACTGAATTTAGGGAGGACATTACTTCATAATACACTCTAGGCAGGTTACCCAGTAATGGAATTCCAGTTTGGAATTGTTTGTTGACACTTTCCATCTTTTTGTATCCTCACTGGTGGTGGCTCTATTTGCAGACTCATTTGGTGGTAATACTAAAAGAGTGAATTTTATTATGTTTGGTATTTTCTTTAACATACCTCAGAACAACAGTAAGGGCTGGAGGAAACCATGGCGAGAATAATTGTTGAAGTTGGGCAATAGGCTTGTGGTGCTTCTTACTGCTTTTGTAAACATTTGAATGTTGCCATAATAAAATAAAATTTTTAGGCTAAAATGTTGAGTGAGGGGTCCTTTAGGAATGCAAGCCTGGGCAGATGTTCTCTCCAGACCCTCCTTGTCCCAGTTCCTTCAAGTCCAAGTTGGAAGGTCGCTAGTGAATGCTGGGCATTCACGGACTGGCTCGGCATGCTTGTCAAGGGCGTTAGGCAAACACGGGATGTCTCATGTTCCCACAGGAGGTCTGTGAGTTCCTTCTCAAGAGGCCAACTTGTAGCCTGAACAAGTATACGCTCTGCCCCATTTAGTCTTTGCCTTTGTCTTTTCTTTGATCTGTTGATGTAGGAGGCAAGTGCAGAGACACTTCTGCCTGGGGCTGGTGGCTCTCTCACAGCACAGCTGAGTCCATTTATCTGAGTAGACTTGTGAAGCCTCGTGAAGGTCTCCCTCTGCCCTCCTGCTGCTGAGAGTCTGAGTCTATCTGGTGAGAAAGTAGGATCACAAATGAGTCCCCACTCCTGGTTTTTCCCTTTTTCTCCCCAACTATTAGAGATAGTTAGAGCACAGCATACAAACTTTATATGTATCTACGTCTGTCCGCTTTTGTGGGCTTGTACCGTGGAGGGTGATGTCAGGGGCTATAATCACCTTCATTAATGGTATATCTGGGCACACGTAGCTCATAAAAGTAGGTGGGACTTTGGTTATAGTTGAGAGAAGAGTCATTCATGGGCCATTCAGACCATTTCATGTGTATTGATCAGTGAACAGAAAGACATCTGTGTGCAGACCTCAAGACTACATAGTGAAGGGGCTTCCCAAGGAATTTACGGTTGGTCTGGGACACACAAGAATCTATAGGCTGACTAGTTTCTACAGGTACCTCAGAGCAAACTCAGGTCTATAGATCCCATTGGTTGAGTTTTGATAATCTTCCTTTTCTAGTTATTTCCATGGTCTGGTTGACCTTCTAACTGTATCCAGTACGGCCTGACTTTAGACCTATGATGTAAACCTATTTTTTTCTTCTTAAAATTTATAAATTTTTGTTGTTTGGCTTCTCAAGTGAATTCTCTTTTTTTTGCCCCCAGGAGGAATCTGGCTTATATATTTAGAGCATGATCAAATCAGCTCCAATTCCATTCTGAAGAATTCCTTTGGATACACAAGTGTGCTTGTTTCATGCCAACTCTTGGGTGGGCAGGGCAGGCTTCCTGGGTGTTCAGAACACTGGCTCCCTTGGGGTTATATCTTCATCTCTGCATCATCCTAATGGAAGCAACACAATGCCAAGGAGCTACTTATCTTGGTAGATATTTTTGTCTTTTTGCCTTATAAAAGATTTATCATCAAATTTAAAGAATAACTTAATAGACATGAGGTAATTTTTGTCCAAATTCCAAAATGCAAGAGACTACAGGCAAATATCTGTAGTTTCTCCTACAGATACTGTATTGTAGTGAATCTTATTACTTTTGTGAATATTTGAATATTGCCATAACAAAATAAATGTTTTAGGCTAAAATATTGAGTGAGGAGTCCTTCAGGAATGCAAGCCTGGGCAGATATCTTCTCTGGGTCCCCTTTGTCCCTGTTTCTTCAAGTCCAAATTAGAAGGTAGATAGTGAATGCTGGGCCTTTCCAGAATGGCTCAACATATTTGCCAAGGGTGTTATGTTAACATGAGATGCCTCCTGTTCTTGCAGGAGGGCTGTGAGCTGCTTTCCAGAGGCCAATGTGTAGCCTAAAGAATTGTGTTAATGTATTAGTATATTAGGGGTGTATTAGTCTGCTAGGGCTGCTGGAACAAAATATCACAGCCTGGTTGGCTCAAACAACAAATTCATTTTCTCACAGTTCTGGAGGCTAGAAGTCCAAGATCAAGGTGTCAGCAAGGTGTTTTTCCTCCCCTATGGCTCCTGTTCTTGGCTTGCATATGGCTTCCTCCTCACTGTGTCCTCACATGGCCTTTCCTCTGTGTGCACCTATATTGTCTCTTTCTGTGTCCAGATTTTCTCTTGTAAGGAACCAGTCATGCTGGATTAGAGCCAACACTAATGCCCTCATTTTAACTTAATCACCTCATTAAAGGACCTATCTCCCAAATACAGTCACACTCTGAAGCAGTTGGTGCTAGGGCTTAAACACATGAATTCAGGAGGGACACAGTTCACAGGGTGACACAGGGTGAGACACATGTTTAAGGAGAAAACGATTGATCCCCTTTGCCCTGCATTCTAAAGACTCTCAGAAGCTTGCTTTTGGATGTACTTGTAACATCCTATTTATAGGAAGTTGATTTAGAGAACTGCTTTTACAATAACAGTTAAAAAGGTGATCAAAAAGAATCATTGCTCTGTAAATGGTTTATCTTGTGTTGGTAGGGCAGAGGGCAACATTAGCATTACCAACAAACTGCGGAGGGAGAAGGGGAGTTGGGAGGAGGTGAGAGAGTCAACATTTGAGGGAAAACTGTCATGTCAGTTGGAGGAAGTGAAAGAAAAACAGACAAGAAATAAAAATGAGAGAGTAAGACAATGAAAGAAAGAGGGATAGAAGGAGGGGGAGGAAAGTGAGGAAGAGGGGGATCAGATATATGCAAATAAGAGCAGAAAGTAAATGGTGGCCCTGGAGAGAAAGGCCTTAGGTGCTGAGGTTGGTATGGATGGCTAAGGACCATCCAACATGAATGAGACAAATGTGTGCACAGGGACCCCAGTGACTCAAGCTTTGTTGGTGTCATTGGAAACTGTGAACGAGACAATAATGGACTCACTCTCTCAGGCCATTTGGTGGATGGGCCTGAAGCCCTTAGTTGCTGCCAGGCTATCCGTCTCCCCTGTGCCCTATGAGATATTCTTGAGATATATCCAGGACTTTCCTCCTTGCCAAAGTGTTTGACATTGGGCTTCACCTTTCCCCAGATTCGGAGATGGGGACCAACTAGTTAATGGGAGTGTGCCCTGTGGTTGTGCAATTTAGGAAAAATGATGGAAAAGTGCATTGTACACACCCAGGGACACACACACAGAGGATATTTTCATTCATCTTCCTCTGTGGGCATAACCATTTTCTTAAAGTCCTTTTCCCTCTGGTTTTATGATTTCCAAGCCTCTTCCTGGGACCTTTGAGTCAAGCCTTGAGCTGCATGAAGCAGAGACTTCATCTCTTCTTGGAAAGAAATGTCTTTTCCCCTTCCCACGGTAAACAAATTATGTTGACAGAAAAATGCAGGATTAGGTGAGGAGATTTATGAGACAGGTGGATTTGGGGAGCTCAAGCAAGCAGGTGTCAGAATTAGGCTGGAAGAGAAGGAAGGATTCAGGTGCGGTGGGCGGCTACAAGGATAGATGAACAGCAGTGACGAGGCCACGTCTGAGTTGAGCAAGGAGGCGACAGGGAGGGAGGAGCAGTTTCTGAGATGCCACACAAGAGCTCTCTGGAGCTGCTGGGGATTTCTAAACTTTGAGATAAGGCTGGGCTGTTTGGCTTCAGATATCTGGCTCAACAGAGCCTCAATTTCACCTTCTGTGCACTGGGCATACTACTAACCTACTTATTCCACAGGTTGGCTTTGAAAACAAAATCATGTGGTAAGAATGCTTGGAAAGCACTAAAAAGCCATAAAACATATTACAATTACTCTTTTTGTGCTGCTTTACTGATCTATAAATCTTTCTGCAGCATCTCTGCTGTGTGCTTGTTCCTATGCTCCCGTGTACTGCCCAGCTGAATATTTCCAGTGGCAGGGAGCTTACCAACTTACCACTGCCATTAAGGCAGATCTTTTCTTTTTACATTTATTTATAATTTTTAGAAAAAATATTTGTGTTGAGCCCAAATCTGGCTAATAATAATGATATCATAATAATAATAAGCTAACACTCATGTGGTGCTTACTCTGCACCATTCCTCTTAGCAGCCCCATAAGGTGGGTGCTGTTATTATTCCAACTTTAAGAATAAGAAAATTGAGACACAGAGAAGTTAGGTCACTTTTCCTAGGCCACATGGCTATAATTTTTACCCACTGGTCTTTGCTTTTCTGTCCATAGCCAGCCCATACTGTTGGAAGGCCAATGTTTGAGTCCTCTCTGAGTCCTCTATTTGCCAAACTACACTTCACTCTCCCTTGTTCATTTCTGCTTGTGCTTCTCTTTTAAAGTGCCCATCAGTAGATGAGTGGGTTAAAAAACTGCGGTACATTTACACAATTGGAGTACTATGCAGCAGAAAGAAAGAATGTCTACCTTTTGGGACAACATGGATGGAACTAGAGAATATTACGCTAATATTATGCTAAGTGAAATAAGCCAGTCGGTGAAAGACAAACACCATATGATCTCACTTATAAGAGGAACCTAATGAACAAAATAAACTAATGAGCAAAATAGAACCAGAGGCATAGAATCATGGAACAGACTGATGGTGGTAAGAGGGGAGAAGAGTGGAGGACTGTTTGAAAGAAGGTAAAGAGATTAGTCAAGGAACATATATGAAGGACCCATGGGCATGGACAACAGGGTTCTGATGGACTATGGAAATGGGGGGTGGGCTCGGCAGAGGGGGGGGCAAAGGGAGAAATAATAGGAACAACTGTAAAACATAAAAACAAATAAACAAACAAACACATAAATAAGTGTTGTTCCCCAAGAAGGCCCTGTTCTCCAGGAGTGTTTTGACTCGTACAGAGAACAGTTGCATTGTTGGTTCTCCTTGTGCCTACTGCTGGTCGGTTAGGAGCTTTGGGGTGGGGGTGTTGTAAGGAAAAAAATGATGTTTTCAAGCTAGGCACCATTGGACAGTGGTCAATGGCCTGTGCTGGTCCACTGGCCCCAGCTGCCAAATGATGGGAATTGGGATCAGCTGTGACCTAATTATGAGTCTCGTAAACCTGCATTGTGTCCTTCATTTTCTAGCTCATTGACCAGCCAGAGGGGGAGGGAAAATGAATGAGATTCTGGTCAAATCCTTCCTGCCACTACCATGTGGTCAAGGTTGCAGGCCAGTGATATGGAGAAGCAGTTCATGGGGTGGGCTCTTTGTTGTCCTCTCTGAATGAAGCTGTCCGGGAATAAGGCAGAAGAACAGGTAGGTAGCAGACATTCAAGCCTCACAAAAACTCCTTGGATTGGAATGTCTTCTTGTGTCCATTGCAGAGCTAGGAATTCCTGCTTTTGCATTCTGTGATTGTCAAGATAACAAATTAATAATGCCTATGATCATACAACTATGTATATGTGAATATACATACATGAAACTGTCAATATCTGGTATAGATCATGTACTTGATGATTGTTTGGAAACAAAGACCATGGAGCAAAAAAAGTCCATGGAGCCCCAACTCCTTACCCCAAATCAAACACATAATCTCTATGTTATATAGATGTGTGCTATTCAAAATTTCTCCTGTCAAAAGATGGCATCCGTGAATCACTAAGTGAAATCTATGGAATGCTCAGGTGGAAATGTCTGAAAAAGTTTCCTCCTTCCTCACTTAAAAAAAAAAAGACTGATTTCTTTGTTAAACCCTGTTGTGGGAGCCTGAGTACTAGTAGGATGTTCCGGAAAGAATATGGTGTTCGCAACCACATGGGGGCTGGATTCAAATCCTGCCTCTGCCACTTACTGTTTGGGAAGTGTCGATCTTGCAAGTTCATTTCTCCAAGACGCTGTTTCTTCATCAGTCAAAACTGGAAATAAATAATGACTCTGCAGGGTGTTTTATAATTAGGATATAATGAAATAGTATCTATGACATGCATTATATAAGGGCTATCATACAAACGAAGCTCAAGAAAAGAGAATCTCCTCTCACCTCCACTGACCCACGTGTGGAGTGTGACATGGGTGTGATCTCACTTGTACAGTGGTAAGATCTCTTAGGGCTGTGATCCCCAGACTTTTGGATTTTTAATACTGGGAACAAATTTAGGACTGTTAACATTTTTGTTAAACATTTAAAAAATAACTGTCATATATTAACATCACTTCAAAAAACATGGTAACATCCCTAAAGTAAAGAACTCAGCTTACCTCAAAGGGGTGTGTGAGAGTTAAATAAGATTATGAATGTAAACTTCATAGTACAGTTTTCAGCATTTGATGAGCACTTAAAAAGTATTAGTTATTCTGTTTGGGTTATGAGTTTTAGTATTGGTATAGTATAAATATTGAAAATCAAGTCCAAAGTCTCTAACATGACATATAAATGGTTTGATATAGATATATCATTTCCTCCCCCGCCCCAATATGCAGCTACTTGATGACATACCCCACCTAGCCAGGGGGTCAAGACATAGATGCCTGCAGGGGCTGGTGGGTAATGTTACTGATTAGTGTCGATGGCGGGTAAGAACACTCTGGCATGACGTCTGGCTATCTTTTGTCCGCCGTTGTTGATTTAGAAATGGATTCAAATTCTCTAGTATAATAAGAGCTGGCATTTATAACGATGGAGCGTAACGTCTTATTGTATGTCCAAGAATATGTTTGTGTGTGGGCATATCTTTGCCAAGCCTAGAAATCAGTTTGGGAAACCTGTATGGACTCACCCGTCTTCATTATTACCTTTCATTTCTCTGGTTCTGTCTCTGTGCATATCCATGGCCAGTTCTGGTTCTGCACAGGGAGTCTTCAGAGGGAAGTATGGTCTCAGGTGGTGCCTCCAGAACAAAGTTTTAACATCCAGATCTGTTATCCCGGATTTTAAGAATTCTGTGGAACTGTCCTTTCCTAAATGTAAGATGCCTACAGAGGAAGTAGAAAGATAATGCTTTTTCTCCTAGGAGATGGATCTCAGTGTTTTTGTCCCTTAGTCCTGGCTATTTTCTAGAGACTGCTGCCAGGAGAGTCCCTTAGCACAAATGTGGAAAACTAGTTTCCATCCACAGCAGAGACGCTATCCAGTAGGCTATACTTTTTGAGAGATCATTGGCATCGGTGGTTAAAACCAACATTCATGTTGCTGTTGCTACCTGAAAGATATTTGCTCAGGTTACCAAGTAGTAGTCCAACATAAGTTTTTGGAAAGTGGTTTTCAACCATTCTGTTTAAGTCAGTTGGATGCAGGTTCAGAAGAAAGGCTTAACTCCTAATCACTTAGAACTGATATCCAACTTGCGTGGCCGTGTGGGCAAAGGGAGTGAGACCACACTGAGCTGGAAGAAACCTTCCAGAGGTTCTTTTGGCTCTATTTCCCTTCTTTAAATGTAGTGATAAAGGAATGTCCGAGTTATTAGAATTGAGGTTTCAGATGGATGATTTACCTCTAACCTTAGGTAAGGGTTGAAGTGGAGGAAGAAGGCAACAACAGATGATGTGGCTGTAGCCGCTGGAAGAGTATTTAGGTGTACGTATCTTCTCTGTTTAGAGCCAGCCCCATAAAACACATGGCTGCTGCTGTGAGAGGCAGATAGAGATATCTCCGGGCTATCATATGTATTTATTATGAAGTGCATAAATAAATCATCACCCAAATAGAGCAAATGCATTGCTATTAAAAATTAACATAGACTTTCTCTTGTGCGTTGTCCCCATCATTTTCCCTTTAATGAAATAACAGTCTGGAACACCACCTAATAGCCTGAGGAGCCTCTGAGAGTGAGGTGTGTTTTACCAATGCTTCAACTTAATCAGACTGGCCTATTTTTAGGGGGCCCAGCTCTTCCAAGTCACTTTGAAGTCGAAGCAGGATGGATTGGTCCACAGAATAAGGAAGCATTTGCCTAGGAGGCTTCTTCTCAGAAGTTCAGGTACCTGTTCTGAGGAACCTGGCATTTGCTTTAAAAAAAAAATCTTGCTTTTTTCTCCCTCTGTAGCTTCTTCTTCTTTATGTTGTCATTGTTTGTGTGTGGGAATGCATGCATGTGTGTATGTGTTGGGGGAAATTGCATGTTAGTACACACTTGAGATATCACTACAGTCTCTTCTGTCAATTTTCATTCCAATTCTAGTGAAATGAGCAGATCTGACAACCTCTAGACACTCAGAAGGAGCCTTTAGATTCCAGAGAGTAAAGTATATAATGGTGGCTCATTTTACTTATGAGGAAGATAGCAAGGAGATTTCTTAAATGTTGAAATAAAAGATGATTTCTTGTCCTGGCCTGTGTGGCTCAGTCGGTTGGTGTGTTTTCCCATAAACCAAAAGGTTGTGGGTTCAATTTCTGGTCAGGGCACTTGCCTAGGTTGTGGGGCTAAGTCTCTGGTTGGGGTACATAAGGGAAGTAACCAATCGATGCTTCTCCCTCAAATCCATGTTTCTCTCCCTCCGTTCCTTTCTTTCTAAAATCAATAAGCATGTCCCTGGGTAAGGGGAAAAAAAGATGATCTCTTCTGGCTTTCCGAAGCAAGGCACAAAGATCCCGATAGCAACCATGATTTGTTTAGCCTGGTTAATTTCAGTGAACAAGAAAACAGTCTTTCCACCAAACTTCAGCAAAAGCTGCAAACATTAGAGTGTTGTGACACTGGTGAGTCTTCTTAGAGAAAAATTGAAAGAGCTCTTGATTTATTACATCAGGGACCAGGAACAATTCCTTGATGGGAAATCTGCTGTTTGGGGGTCATTTGGATGCTCTAGAGGAAAAGGTGGGCACCTCTGAGGTCCCCACAAGTCACCTCTCACCCCTACTTGAAGGTATAGTAGTCTGGATCCCTGATTGATATTGTTGCTGCTGGCCCCTTATTGCCCACTCCATCAGCCTGGGCAGACTCTTCTCCCAAAGAACCCTGTATGATTAGAACTAAGCCATCACTGGTGTTAGATCATTCACTGCATCTACCCATTCCAATACTCTCCCCACTACTGCCTCAGAACTGTGCGTTACTTCCATTTACTGATACTATAGTTTGAACAAAGCAGCACATCGATCACAGGAGTTGCAAGTGCTTGAGCCCTCATCAAAGCAAGTGAAGGGACAGGAAATGAATACAATTTCCATTAATGACCTGGATTGCATCTCTAGACATTGTTTAGATATTTAATTTAATTCTGCTTTTATTTTTTAATGTGGGGCAGAAAGCCCAAAACACCAGCTATTGTAATGTTTTCTACATTATACATTTTTAGCCAGAGGGAAACCTACTCCTCAGATGACAGTTGAAATTGGGGGAAAAAGATGTCAGCCTCCAACATTTTTCTAGGTTTTGATTAACGCAATTTTAGATTTTTGAAGTATTTGTTTTAATTTGGGAGTTTTCCCCATGTATCTTGGGGTTCTTATGTGAAATATCTTCTTCTGAATTGGGAACACTTCTCTAAGAATGGGGACATAAGTGATTTCCTTTTCTTTTCCATTGAAAATATAACTGCATTCATTTATTCAACAAATATTTATTGAGTGTCTGCTATGTGCCATACATGATTTTAGGGGCCTAGAATACATTAATGAACAAAAAGAGGAAAACTGTCTTCTATAGAGCTTACATTCTGGTACAGGGAGAGAGGGGCAATAAATGTAAACATTACAAGTCATTTACTTTTATATTATGTTATATGATAAGAATTATTAAAAAAGACAAAGCAGGTCAGGAAAAATGGATAGGAGTAATGGATAAGAGGGAATGAAGGAGTTAGACAGGTAGATACCTGGGGAGGTAAGGGCAGCTCATGTGAAGTACAGTGGAGAAGGAAAAGAGTTAACTACTGGGAGCCAGAGCATATAGGACCTTCTTGGCCATCGAAGGAACTCCAGCTTCTACTCTGAGTTGACATGGGGAACCATTACAGTCTTGAGCAGATGACTAACATGAGTTGCCTTGGGTTTTAAGATGCTTGCTTTGACTCCTGTATTCTTAATGTTCCAAAAGCATATTTTTCATCCCATGATTCTTTTTTTTCTGTGTGCTGTTGTTATTTCCCACAAAACAGATCTCACCCATTATGGCACTAAGTGGGTGGCTGTTCATTCCTGTTGAGGTGTTGTACCATCCAGATTTACCTACAGTTCATTCTGAAGTTCTTTATGCCAAGTTTTAATAGAATAATGCAATAGTGTACGGCGCCTAGGAAATGGACAGTAAGATGGGCAGTGCATTTCCCCCAGAGCAAGAGGCTTGATTACCTTTGTCATTATTTCCAGCCAACACCACCACAAACGTAATTAGTGGTTATACAATTATGCAGTCACATTGTCTGAGGCCTCATTACTCCTTAACTCATAAACCTTCCTTGTTATCTTTTCATGACTCTCTTAAAGAATATACCTACTCACCACCTACGTAAAGAAAGAAGCCACAAGCCCCAGTCTTAGAGGAATTGTATTGATTTGTAAGAAGAGAGAAGCTATCACGTGCTGTTCTCACTAACCTGGAAAGAGACACCACATTTTATCTACCACTCTATTTTCTGTTGTAGATCTACATAATAAGTCCATTAATCTAACTATCTATTCATCCATTCACCCATCTTCCCATTCATGTATCCTCCCATCCATCCATCATTCATCCGATATGTTTGTCTTTCTACCTATCCATTCATCTGCCCATCCACCCATTTGTCCAATTTCTACTTATCGAGTGACTATTTTATGCCAGGCACCATACTGGGAAGCAACATATTTCATGGTTAGGTTCATAGACTATAGCCTCAAACTGTCTGAATTGAATTCTGCCCATTACTTTAGCTATAGGACCCTGGGTGTTATAATATTGGAGACTCAGTTTTCTCATCTGTAGGATGAGAACAACAATCAAACATATATCAGAGAGTTGTCATGAAGATTGCAAAATCAATTGATCCAAGCCCCTTTCCTTTTGTACTGGAGGAATAGTTCTAGTAGTCTGAGTTTGCGTTCAATCATCTCTCCTTTCCTTTTTCCATCAGTTCATTCCTTCCCAGTTTATCCAGCAGTCTATTAAGGACCCAGTCTGTATTAAGGAGAGTGTTGGAATTTTTGTGAGAAATGGGAGCTGTAAATGCATCCCTAGTTTCTAAGACAATGCTCAGCACATACACAGTAGCCAGTATACATTTCATGAAGTGAATGCAAGTCCCTGCTCTTGAGGAGTGTGTAGTGTGTCTGCAGAAGGCCAGTGCCAGATGGGAATGTCACTCGGGCAGCCAGCCAAGGACAGAGAGCAGAGCAGGGACCGTTGAGCATAGGCAGAGGGAGATGATCCTCCAGCTGCTTCCGTGGCCTGATAATTTAATGCAATTTCTTCCCAGGACTGGCTCTTTTGTTCTGTGCTTTGATTTCTGTCTTTGTGTCAATGACTTGCCTGATGCTTCTGGGACTCTGTCCTGATACACAGTCCAGGCAGGTGGGATCCCAGTGGGGAACTATGTATGTCTCTGTGTATATTCCAGGAAGAGTTTAACCTTGGACAAACAGGCCAGCATTTTGACTTTAAGCTATGTTTGAAATTATCTCTTTGTCACTCTTTCTCACACCTGGTTGGGGTGAGGGCATTAAGTTGGCTTACAAGGCTTGTAGCTTTGTGAGATAGAGGGGTGGTGCTGACACTTCAACTTACTATGGCCCATTTTAGTGCCTCTAGATGGGGACTACTTTAGGAAACAATGTCACATTTAAGGGGATAATCACAGTGGTGGCACAAGTGTATTTTGGAAACATGTGGGATTAAATAAGGGGGACTCTGGAGTCAGACTGTTTGGGTTCAAATAATAGCTCTATCTTTCATTGCTCATACAATCTTGGCCAATGTTATCGACACTTCTGTGCCTTAATTTGTTTTCTCTGTGGCCACTCCCTGCTGAACATGCCTGATCTTGTCTGTGCCCAAGTTTTATTGTTGTAAAGTAGTTACAGTAATTAAACCTACCTCACTGGATAGCTGAGAGGATTAAATGAGACGATATTTTTAAAGCACTCAAGTTCTAGGCTCATAAGTACTCAGTAGATGTTAGCTATTATTTTTCTTCCTCCTCCTCCTTCTCCTTTTTCCTCCTTTCACTACTACCGCTATTACTATTTAGAATAATGTTATTATGAAGATTCAATTTGATAATGTTTTTGAAGGTAGGTAATTGCCAAGCACAGTGCCTGTCACAGATAAGCTCTCAACAAATGTTACTCCTTTTTCATATTGACTTTTAAAGTCCATCCCTAAAGTCTCGGGGACTTCCTTATCGTTTTTCCTAAACCTAATGCAATATATTCACGTTTCTGGTGAAAGGAAGAATCTCAGTTCAACTGACAGACTAGACCTCTCTTGTCTTCCCACTGTTCCCTGTGATAGACTCTGAACCAGCACTTGCTCCGAGCTCTTTATGACTTTGTGTTGAATGAAAATTGTATTTGTTATCTTCTGCTGTTCCACAGATTTAGCAGTTTAAGACACCACACATTTATTATCTCACAGTTTCTGAGAGTTGGGAATCCGGGAACAGCTTGAATGTGTCCTCCACTGAGGGTCTCCCACAGGCTGCACTCACAGTTTCACCCGGGGCTGGGGGCAAGGCTTGGCTGGAGAAGAATCTACTTCCCAGCTCACAAGTTTGTTGGTGTAATTCTGCTTCTGGAGTGTGGGCTTCCCCACCAAGGCAGCTTGCTTCATCAAGTCCAGGGAGCAGAAAAGGGGGAGGGAAAGGAGGAGAGAGAGCTTGACTGACTCGCTAACAAGGTGGCACTTGGAATCTTATGTGATGTAAGCACAGAAGTGACCTCCCATCCCCTTTGCCGTATTTGATTAGTTAGAAGTAAGCCACCAGTTCCACCCACACTCAGAAAGAAGAGATCATACAAGAGTGTAAATACCAGGAGGTGGGGGCCTTTGGGGGCCATCTTAGTGCGTCAGCCATAGTATGCCTCACCTCTTGGTTGTCTTTCAGATGCTTTATTTTGCTTAACTTCAGGGTTTTTTGTTTTTGTTTCTCAGTTCACAGAATCCAGTTCATCAGGGCAGGTGTAAGTGGTATGGGTACCCTTCAATTTTCCAGCAGAATTCTGGAAAGTGAGCTTTCCAGAAACTGACAGTTTTGTTTTACTTTTTCATTCTCATGTAAATAGAAACCTATGCTTCCATTAATAAACATTTCAATTTCATGGATGCTTTGTCTTCCTTCTGATTGATTGTCAGTGGGCAGTAGCTGCTAACAAAGAGAACAGTTTTAAGGTTCTTTTCTTTCTCAGCTTCTCCATTAAGTGGTTAATGATCTGGAAGCAAGTGCTTGGAGGTACTTGCTTCAAAGGCACACTTTGTAGAGAAAGGCTGCCTTCTATGGTGATCAAGTGAGGATGGTTAGCCTCTAATTTATCTGTTTGGTAGATTTGAATATTTGTACCTCCAGTTTGTTTGCTTGTTTGTTCCACAAATGGATGAGCCAAGAGGAAAAGTATACAAGAGAAGTCTATGAACTGAGAGGGAAGTATAGGAAATTGCTTTCTCTATCTCCCCCAGGATGCAAAGGGAAGACAAGCTATATAGAAACATGGTTATATAGGGAACCTATCCATGTGTAATGTGATCTAGTGGCTCAGCTCTGGTTCTGAATGCAGACAGACACATGTGGCGTGCAGAGAACATCCGTGAATAGGTCTCCCATGGGGAATCAGGCCTGCATTGTACCTAGGCCGCTTTGAGACTTGCTTTTGCTAAAAACTCCCTCACCTTGAATTGAGGCAACAAATGTTTACTGCATATCTTTAAAGTAACTTCCCAAAATCTATGCTAAACCTCTCAAGGTTGGGTGTAACCAGTTCAACCTCTTTTCCTTTTACATTTGCAAATGACCTTTATCTTAAAGGGATTAGCAACATTCTCTCTTTTGTTATGGTAACCACCTAAAGGAACCTATGCATAGTGAATGAGAACTATCCTGGATGTAATGTATCTAGAGTGTCAATAAAAACCCATCCAGGCAAGGGGTCCTTTCTCTCTGAGAAAGAGTGGCCACACAGGCTGGCCCTCTCTCACTCTCTGGCCTTCTCTGGGCCTCTCTCACACTCTCTCATCCTCTCCCTTTCTCTCCCTCTCTCTCCCTCAGGCCCTCTCTCTGAGAGAGTGGCCATGCAGGCCGACTCTCTCTCACCCTCTCCCTTGCTCGCCCTCTCTTGCTTTCTCTGGGCCCTCTCTCTCTCTCAGAGAGAGTGGCCACGCAGGCTGGCCCTCTCATTCTCTGGCCCGCTCTGGGCCTCTCTCATACTTTCTCACCCTCTTCCTGGCCCTCTCTCTCTCTCTGTCTCTCTCCCTTTCTCTCTCTCTGTCTCTCTCCCTTTCTCTCTCTCTCTCTGTGGGAGAGTGGCCACACAAGCCCTAGCACTCTCTCACTTAGAGAGTGGCTTGACATCCCTTTTTCTCCGCCAGATTCCTTTAGTCTGTGTGAATTTTTTTGTCACTTGTCTGGGGATATAGGACAAGCATTCCACAACAACATGCGGTCCTGCCGGACGGGACCGCAACATGGTTACAAGTTGGTAGGTGCCAGGAAGAGCTCCCTTGTAATTGTTTCCATTCAGTGCTATTTAGATTGAAATGAGGGAGTCATCCACTTTTTTTATTTATTCTGCAAATATTTCTGAGCATTTTCTGTGACCCAGGTACTGTGCTAGGTGACGAGATTACAATAAGATGCATCCCCAGACCCTCAAAGACTTATTTTTTGCTCAACTATTATTCTCCAAATCTTTATTTTGTCTCCCATGTACCATTTATGGGAGTAGGAGCCTTTTTTATTATCCCACTCCTACTTTATTCTCTCCCTTTTACTTATCATGTTGTTTTTATAGAGGCAGTATATATTAGTTATCTATGGCTGCATGACAAATCACCCTAGAACTCAGCAGCTGAAAACAACAGCATTTATTATTGCAGTTTCTGTGGGTTAGGAACCCAGGCAGGCCTTACCTGGGTCCTCTGGCTCAGGGTCTCTCACACAACTGTAATCAGTAAAGGTTTGGACAGGGGCTGCAGTCATTTGAAGGGTTGGCTGGGGAAAGATCTGCTTCTACACCCACTCATGAGGTCGTTGGCGGGATTTAGTTCCTTGTAGGTTGTTGGATTGAGGGCCTCAATTCCTCCTTGGCTATTGGTCAGAGGCTTCCTCGTTGCCTTGCCACACAGACCACTCTATGGGGTCACTCTCGACATAGTGGCTTGCTTTATCCAAAAGCAAGTGAGAAGAACCAGCGAGTATGGACGAGCCCAAAGCTACAGTCTTCCGTAACCTAAACTTGGAAGACTCATCCCATGACTTTGCTTGTATTCTACTCCTTGGGAACAATTCTCTTGATCTCAGAAGATGGAGAGGAGTGCCCTTGGGCATGAACCATTGGGAGCAATTTTAAGACTTGTCTGCTATGGACAGGGGGATATTTTAATTCTAGAAGGTAGTTTGATATGAAAAAGCTCAAGAAATAATGAATTACCCATGAGCTACCTCTTTCCCATTCATAGCTGTCAGCCTTTTTCATTGTTTGTTTTCTAAGTACAGAGAGACAGATAGACAGGCAGACTTCGGGTTGGGGTTGAGATGCCAAAAGTAAGAATCTTATTTTTTACCAAGAATTATCAAATATTACATCTGGACATGGCATTAGAGAGCCTGATGCAAATTAAGAAACTGTGGCCTACAGATCTTTCCTATGGCCCTAGGATCCCTCATACCTGCCAATCCAAGACTGAACACTGGACCTCCTAGGAGATCCACAAACGTCCAGATACATTTTTCCCAAGATGGCCTCCTTTTTCTAGTCCCCTTCCAGAGCCTCAGCAGAGAGCATGAGACCAGCATTTCCCATCTACATTCCAAGCACAGAAACACCTTGAGCATCACTTAGGAGCCTTGCCATCTGCCACCTCCCTGTCTAGAAAACTTTGTCACATAGGTTGATTCTGTTTTATGCCTAGGAAAGAAATTATGTTTAGGATAAATATGAGTTTCTGTAATTAACATATCTGCCACACTTGGGTCAATCAATTTTATCCTTTATCTCCAGGGCCAGCGGCCTTCTGGGAGTCACTGGATCTGGGGCTGTAGGCTGAGCATGCTGGGTAATAAGACTGCAGGTCTGCCTCGAACACAGTCCAATATTCTATGAGTATTCTTTTCTGTATTCGAATAGTAATAGCTAAAAAAATGCATACGAGCTTGATCAAAGAATTTTCCATTTGTTATTTTCACTTTTTTTTTTTTTTTTGAGTAGCAGCCTGCTGTCAAAAATATCAACTTTTACTTTCTGTTTGTAATTGAAATGGATCCGATTGTGCCTGAGCTACCCTGATACGACATGAACCTCTTAGGGCTGTAGCAAGGAATGATGCCAAGAGTTACCCCCCTTGCCTTTCCGTTTGATCTATGATGCTGTGGGCAATCTTGAACTGCTCAAACAGAGGAGGCAGAGGGTAAAGGGCTACAGGGTGGGCAGGGAAGGGCGTAGCAGTGGCGGCTGCTCCCAGGAAGGCTCTTCCATGGCCTGATGCTATGTGCCCCTGTCCAGTGTGAATGTGGGTGATCTACAGTCTTTCTGTATTTGTGAGGGAGCTCTGTTTTTGCATCAGACAATGTTTAAGGGTAAACGTCCCGAAGACACTGTAGTTACCTGGGAAGGGAACAGTGCCATTTCCTTTTATATTTAATGTCACTGGAAGAAGTGTGATGGTGGGTAAAAATGCCTATCGGTAACTTATGGGCTCTTACCTGTCTTTAATTTTTTTTATCCTTGCCTCAGGATATTTTTTTTCAGTGCTTTTAGGCAGAGAAGAAGGAGGGTTGGGGGGGGCAGAGAGAGAGAGAGAGAAAGAGAGATACACTGATGGGAGAGAGAAACATCAATTGGTTGCCTCCTCGTACTCTGACAGGGGATTGAACCACAACCTGGATGTGTGCCCTGACCAGGAATTGTACCCACAATCTTTTGGTCTGTGGGACCACACTCCAACCAACAGAACCATACCTGATAGGGCAAGCTCTTACCTGTCTTAGTGACATGTTTTGCAATCTGTTTACTTAGTTAATGGCAACTGTTAACCTATTACATTGGTACCTGTAGGGAAAATGTTAACTTGTTTGTTACCCTTAGGTTATTTTTTAAAGCCACTCTTAGAAATGAGAAATTAAAACAAAGCTTGGTTTGTAATAGGATGGTGGGATTTGTAGCCATATGCAAATCAAAATAGCTAGGGAGAAAAGGCCAGGAAAGCAAGCCTTTGGACAACTAACAGCTCTGAGGGTCCTAGAAGCCAGGAGGTTCTCACCGGCAACAGGCAGAGGCCCAAAAGAAAACAGATGATTGGCCTCAGGGATGTCTGGCAGGGATCTAGGATGTGGGCTGGGATTTCAGTCTTTGGAGAGGATCAGGGCAGAGCAGGCCCATAGCAACAACTTGGGGCCAGGGCAAGGCAGGGAAGAATGATAACATTTGAGGCACAAGGGCTTGGTCAGGTCAGGATCACAACCAGAGCAGGGTCAAAAGAAAGGCCCATGGGTCTTGAACTTCTTTTATCTTCTCTGACCAGAGGCAAGACTGGTTCCAGGGCCTGGAACAGGGCCTAGTTCACAGGTGAGTTTTATGTGACAACAAACACAAGGAGAAACATCATTTTGGAGTCACCACGTGTCCTGATTTCTCTAGGACAGGCCACTTCATACCTGCTGTTGCAGCATAGTAATTAGTAATGCTCCCCTATCACTTAAAAGTGACTGGTTTGAATGATTAATTATACAGTTAACCTAATAGTTTCTAAAAATATGCTGCATGAGAAATCTGTTTTGCAGGTTGTTCTGGTCCCATATGTATGAAAACCTCAGAATTAACTGGAGATAAATAGCATTCTTTGACTGCAGGACTTGTCAGTGTCTTTCATGTGCTAACAGGCTAATGAACCTCCAAGAGGGGGACAGGGTTCTGAATATCCCATCCCAAATTGATTTATGGGTACACTTTGGTACCCCTGAGACTACTGTTCTGGGGGACACACTAGGGGAACTCTAGTGAATTGAGTATGGGGTCATAGAAGGGACCGGATCATCACTCTTCCTGTGCTGGGGTGCTCAGGGAAGTCAGCAGCCATCAGTTAAACACATACTTAACTTGAGAGAGCAAGTGAAGTCTCTGCCAGAGTCTTCTAATTTGCTGATTATTGACTGACATTACAGCATTATATGTGTTACAGGTGACTCACTAGAGTAACATCTGAGGAATGACTAGTTCTCAGGTTCTGTGGCAAACCACTGACAAGTCAGGATACGGAGAGAAAGAGAATTTTCTTTAGTCTTTCATTGCACTGTATAGATAGAGGAGAGGTTAACGAGGACAGAATGGGTCAGCAGGAGTGTGTGAGAGTCTCTGGGTGGGGGGAGGGGGCTCAGAAAATATGTATTTTTAGCCAGCATTCCAGGTAATTCTCGTGAGGCTGGTTCTGAGAAACATTTCCTGGGGATTCTGCTGGGGGACTCTTTTGGTGATGAAACCTCATAATGATCCTTTCTTTAATTATGGGCCATCTGACATGCTGAGCTCCTACTGTGTGCCACACCCTATGTTATGTGCTGTCTATACACAAGTGCTTAACATTCACTATGCTAAATAATCCTTCTCAAAACCCTAAAAGTTAGCAATATTATTCCCTCATAGATGGGGCTACAGAAAATGATTAAAGATGGATTTTTTTGGTGCACCTGATCTACTCATATTAGGTTGTCCCTTTCCAGACCCAAGAGAAGGTCCTGGCTCTTACACCTACTTACCCCTCAACAACTCTCTGGGGACAGGGACACATGAGCCAAAACTCTACTCCGAGTCTTTGCCCTGCAGCTGCTACACAGAACTTGTTTGGAGCCTTAACAAGCATAAGATCACTCCACTACAAACAGAATCATATGCTGACACATTACATCTGTCCACCTGGTAGAATGGATCACTATCCAGCAAGCTAATTCAGGGAGAATGAGGAAGCATTCCTCTGTTGAGCCTTACCAAGTGTGCAGACCGAAGTCAACCCACACAGAAAAGTTTTTTAAAAGAAGGTGGAGGAAGGAACAGAGCAAGAATAAGAGAGAAAGATTGGCTTTGCTCTTGTCATAGTTACGAATTCACACTAGTGTAAGTAGTGTCTTCATTTTAGTGTGTGTCAAGGAATGCTTCTTCCTTCTAATATTATAGAAAGACCCAGGATCCCTGTGATTGTAGCAAGGATTTCAAACTCAAGCACTTATGGAAGCTTGAAATGTGGAGAATGAGGTATGGGGTCTGGTGACTGGAAGAGAATATGGCCCTTTTGAATGAGACTGCCCCTTTTAGAATTAATGAATAAATTGGTCATCATCATGCTAGAAATTTTCATTTTTAAAGAAAAGTTGAAAATAGATATTTTATTTTATTTAGGTTTTTCTGATTTTGGGATATTGCATTTAATTTACACTTTTAAAGCATTCTGTTGGCCAACTAAAATATGTAGATTTGCAGTCAGTGACTTCTCTGTTACTGTAGCATGAGGGCGAACTCATGTAACTAAAATACAGGAACGTGATTTACTGTGTGTCTACGGTGTTGTAAGCATCCTATAAGCCACCTCATAAAGCTCTCAAAACAACCCTGTGTTTAGAAATCATTATGCCCATCTTAGTTGAAAGTGAGGCTCAGAGAAGCTCAATAACTTTGCCAAGTTCACACAGACTACAAGGAGCTAGTGCAGGTCTGAGTTCACGTTGGTTGGACTGGAAAGAGCTGCAGAGTTGGAGATGCTATGTCTCGTGTCCTTCGGGAGGGAAGAATCCTTCTCAGGGTTATGACATCACTGTTTGCGGTGTCTAGGGCCATGCCACTGCTCTCCAAAGGTTAGCCCCACTGGTATGTGATGCAGGTGCTGGGCTGGCTCTTTTGATTAGCATGAACTGGAAGTTAGTAATTGATTACCAACCTTTCTGGGGTTGTCAAGCTTAGATTTATGCCATTTTGTAAAATCACCCTTCCATGTCCTTGAAGTCCATATGTATAGTCTACATTATCTAGACATTTCATGTGTGAAATTAAGCTTCCTGAATAGTAACCAAAATGTGGCTATTAGCCTCTAATTGGAGGCATGTGTGTGGTGGTGGTGAAGTCTATTCACTGATATGCCAGCTGTCTTTAAAATTAAGGTAAATTATCCTTCATTGTATACTGAGAATTTTGTGACACTTCTTAAGACACCTTGAATCTCTCTGAGTTGCTACACGACCAGAGTGAGGCGTCAAAGCTGTAATCTGCACCCGTCGCTCATTTTTTAATAGATTACGAACTCTTAGAGGATTAGGGTTGTGTCTATATAGTTCTCTTTATGCAGAGATGAAGGCTTTCACAGCATTATCTATAATTGGGTGTTTAATAAATGCTTTTTGATGAGGATAATGGTATGGGAATAAAACTCTTGAGATCCAGAGCCTTCCTGGATTTCTTGCCTCATTAGGAAAGGAGGGGAGGTGACTGTGAAGGCTTAGGTAAGTATGCATGTAGATCTCATTCAGGAAGCCACACACTCCCCTAGTGTGGAATGCTGGGAAGAGAAAAGCTTAACACGCGTGACTGGGACAGAAATTCTGTCGGCTGACACTAACACCAGTATTTACCAATCTTCTCCAACAAGGTGGACTCCATTTAGAATCTAGTTATGCGTCTCACAGCCTCAGACAAATTGCATCAAGGTTTACTCAAGGTCACTGCCATTAGGATGTGTAATGGCAGGCACACCAGTGCCCATCGGGGGCGAAGGCAGAGGTTAATGGTTTTCTTTCTATTTGCATTATTACTTGATCTCTGGCTTTCATGGTCAGATGGGTTTTTGTAAGCTCTTCCCATCTAGCTTTCTGGAGTGTCTTCATGTTGTTTATTTTAAGGCTGTTTTACAGTTGCTTTTTCCACATATATGTTTTGTGTCAAAAGGCTCTCGGAAGTTTCTTCTTCACCGACAAGGTGAATTCTTTCAGCAAACTGATTCTGAGCTTGCACATCAGTCGGAATACGCTTTATGGCCCTGAAGTATCCACATGAAATAAATTTTATGTTTTGTATGTTTTACCACAATAAAAAATATATCAAGCATCTAATCAACCATCGAGTTTGTCAGACTGATCCATGGCGCATGGGCCGTGTTTGCATGCAGTACTGTGAATGTGTGAGTGGAGAGTATTGCTCATAACCCTCAAGTGCAGGAAATACCATATCATTTTATTTTCCCTAAAGCAAATGAAATTTCACTGAGCTCTCATCTGTTGGAAGGGTGTGTAAGAAAAATCAATCACATTATGTTTGAGGCAACACATTTCCTAGGATTCTTAAAGCATTTGGGTAGACTTTCGTGAGCTCAGGAAAACAGAGGTGGAGTTGTATCCTCACGGGGCCCCTTTGTAATTATTTCTCTCTTTGCCTCATGATGCAGCTCTCAAATTTGGCCTTTCACTCTCAATTCATAGACTTGCTGGTCATAAGAAGCTCCTCATAACGGCCCTCTCTACTGACCACAGACTTGACCAGAGGGACACTTTCTGCTCTTCAGGGTGCAGAGAGGGTTGCACAGGAACCTGCAGGAATCCCTTCCATCTTGGGTATTACTTCAAAGCAGACATGGGTCTCTAGTATCATAGAAACTTATTAATTCCTTACCCCTTTTCTAACTTTTGAAAAGCTCATCCTCTCTGGTTGGATTCTCTGCCTCCCTAAACTCCAGTACACAATCAGCCCAAGCTCCCAGACAAACTTTTATTTGAGGGAAGTAGCACATGATGGTAGCTGAAACTTTGACTCTTCTCCTCTAAGACACAGAAGTTGTTAATGATCTTGAAAGTAAAGGATCTGAGACTCAGAACAGATAGCTTAGGATCTTTTTGATACCTAGGGGAAATAAAAATGCTCCTCTATCTCCTATATGTCCAAGGCAGCTAGAATAAGAAATGATTATTCCAATAGTTTGGGGGGTTTTTTTTTGGCTACCAAGCATTATTATTAGTAACATCATAGTTGCAAATGTGGCTTTAGTGACAGAGAGCTTGGGTTTGAATCTTGGCTGTGCCACTCACTGGCTATACGAACCTGGGCAAATTATTTAAGGTCCCTATGTCTCAGTTTCCCCATCTTAAAATAGAAATAACAATAGTATTTTATCATTAACTTATTGTGAGAAACTGATATGTGAATATGTACTAAAGTACATAAAACAGCGAGTCTGGCATGTAGAAAGTGCTCATTGTAAAAAAGCTGTAATAATAATTATTATTACTGAGCATCACCAAGACCGGTGATCAGTTTTAATCCTCTGGAACTCTTGCTTAACTCTAATTTCAAGGAGTCCAAGGAAGCAGACAAGTCCTCTGTACTAAATTGGTATTGGCTCTGAGATGCTTCTAAAGAATCTTTTTGCAAGAACTCCCTTTTGGGATACTGAACATATCCACGTAACTCAGAGGAATGCTATAAATGTATTGTTTCATGAAATTCTGATCCTTTTCCTTTCAGAATTCCAGCTGGACCACAGAAAATTACTCAAGTGTGTAAATTAATCAAGTCATTTTGAAACTCAAACATGACTTCCAATTGAGCCAAGCTCTGTTCTTTATTAACTCGGGATAATTTGCTTTTTTGGTTTTTTGTTTGTTTGTTTGTTTGATCCCTGGACTTTGAGTAAGTGTTGATGTAAGTTTTTTCCCAGGGTTGCTGTAAGTCTTTTGAGTAAATTTCAGGTAAAATCCCTTGAGATTCTTAGCTAGGAAAGGCTGCAACAGGCCAAGTGCCTTAAGTCTCCTTGTCCCATTGTTAGCATTGACTTTTCTCATCTCATTAATGACTCTCAGCCTGACTTGACAGCTAGTAGGTGCCACATCTTTGCCACTACCTATGGCTATGTGTGGTGGTGACTGTAGAGAAAATTTTATTTTTTGCATTGCTTAGGGTTTCATAAATTACAGAAATGTTTTCTTTCTGGCTTGAATAGAACATCAAAGATGTCCCTGACCTGTCACTCCCTTCATACCTCAGTATCTTCCCGTCCTCATTGTCTTCTACTCTGTTGTTGCTGAGATGTTCATTGCTTGGCTCTCTGGAGAGCTAACAGAAACATCTAACTACAAGGCCAGTGCTTCCTCATGCCATTCCCAGGATTCAGTGTACGGGTGTATTGGGCATGTTTTAGGCCATAGACTCACAACCTGTGTGGCATGATTCAGTGGCATGTCTTGATCAGTTTCCTCATCTGTCATCTCTTAGAAAGCATATAAAAAAGTAATCACAGGCATCTACTTATATTAACTAGATTAATGCTGACTGATTAGCAAATGAACTTAAAAATCTCAGTGGATTAATAAAATAGATGTTAATTTTCTACTGTTACATGAAGCCCAGGTATAGATAGGGAGTGGGACTCTACTCTACAAAGTCATTCAGGTAACCAGGCTGATAGAGGCTCTGCCATCTTCAACAAGTGACTTCCAAGGAAGGCCTCCATGGAGACAACTGTCTGCAGATGGAGAAAGAGATTTTGGTAGATATATTTTTTAAATGTTACAAGAAGTAGGTAAGCTGGAGCTTCAGATGGAATTGTGGTTAACTGTGGCAGAAAAGGAGCTAGCTGCCAAAGTGAAATTGACAGCTTCCTTTTATCCATTTACCCTTTATTACTCAGAATCAGGATTAGACTTGGAAAGGGTCTACGAGTCAACATGCTTATTTTCCTTCTCCGAGAACTTCCAGCACCTAGGTGTACCGACACACTTCTTCCACATGGGACCCTCTTCCCTAGAGCAGCCCTGGCATTAATTGCTCTGCTGAATTTAAATCCTAGTTCTATCAGTTAGGAGTTGAGCAAGTTATATTATCCACAAAAACATAATTTTAACAACTTCTTCATTGGGAGGATGTATTAAATGTACAATGACTCACAGCACATATGAAATAAAGAGTATCATTATTTATACTTTAAATTTTTAAAAAATCTTTTGGTAATCTTTTAAAAAGATTTTATTTATTCATTTTTAGAGAGAGGAGAAGAGAAGGAGAGAGAGGGAGAGAAATATCAATGTGTGGTTGCCTCTCATGTGCCCCGTACTGGGGACCTGGCCCGCACCCCAGGCATGTGCCCAGACTGGGAATCGAACTGGCGACCCTTTGGTTCACAGCCAGCGCTCAATCCACTGAGCTACACCAGCCAGGGCCATATCTAATTTTTTTAACTGGGCACAGTAATTCCCCTCCTGAGTGCAGATCCTAGGGTTATCCCCTCTTGCTCTGATTCTGGGTTTGGCCATGGACTTGTGTTGGCCAATGGGACAACAGCAAATATGATACAAGGAGAGACCTGAAAAATGTCTGGAGGCTTTCCATCTCTTACTTCTCGTGGGGATCCCTGCAACTTCCACCATGTGAATGAGCCTAAGATATCCTGATGGGTGATGAGTGATACATGGCCAAGTCACCCCATCACCTCAGATGACACTGAGTCAATTCTCAGACACCTAAGTGTGGCCACACGAGACCATCCAGCCCCAGGTAAGATGGCCCAGATCAGAACCACCCAGCCTAACTGAAGAACTGTGAAAATAATGGAAGTTTATTATTTTAAATGGGTATTTCATTATCCAGCAAAAGCTAACTGATGCAAAGGGATCACAGGTGAGAGGTTTACCTGGGCCAGATTTGGAACTGGCACTCATCATGTCACTAAATATGTCACATGGCTCCATCTAACTGCCAGGAAGACTGTAGAATGGAGGGAAGTCAGAAAGAAAAGGAAAGAGGCTCAAAGAACAGCTGGCCAATGTCTGCCACACTCACTTACCTTTACTTTGTGAAAAAGAACCCTTAGGTGGTAGTCAGAGTGTAACAACTTCCCACGCAAGTTCCTTGGGCCAGGTCACTAGACAGTCCCTTTTAGTCTATTTGTTTGACATGAGGAGATTGAAGGAAGGAGACACGACAGATGTGCTGCCTCCCTGGGAGGCAGTCTGGTAAGTCAACTCCTGCCAAGGTTCTCCCACAACCCTGAGCAAGAAAAAAAAAAAAAAGAACCTGCAGGCAAAACGTCAAGGTAAGAAGGGTTTTAAGCTATGGTTGCTGAGAATAAGAGACTTTTATTTCTTCCTACTGAGAAAGAAGTCAGGGCATTCCTCTTTGAGAATGTTATTGATACATTTTTGCTTTTTGCCCTTGAGCGTCTAAAGCTGTCCTGCTCAAAGAAGTGAGGGCAAGTTATCCCAATTCTGTTTGTTCCAGTATTTCTCAACCCAGATCATTTGTCAGTAAAGTCCTCTTTCTTTTCTTCTTGTTCCCATCTTTGATCTCTGGGTCTGGGAACAGAAGTCTCAGAGTCTATGAATCTGATGAGGAAGGTGGCCTGGAAGTGCAGAGAGCAGACTGCTCAGGAGTCAGACTGTCCAGGTTCCGGTTCTGCCTCTTCCACGGTATCTCTGTGTGATCTTGTACAGCTTCTCTAAGCCTTAATTGTGAGCATCAGTGGATGTTTATAAGGTGTGTGGCACACAGTAGTTACTTATGACATGTTAGCTATTTATTATTAATTATTTATTATTATTTTCTGATTTTCCTTTCCCTCTTTCTTTTGATCTTGCCCACTAGTTTAACAGGAAAAAAATCACAAACTGGGGAAAAGGACCTAGGAAAGAAAGAATAGATGAGGGAGCAGGAAATAGTGAAAACTCACACTTCTTCCACAATTTAAATGCCATCCCATATTTGCATGGTGAATTCTGGTTTCAGGAGGCTTAACCTAGATAATCTCATTTAGTATGACAGTTCTATGAGGTTCAAGGGACATGGATTCTACTTGAGCAGATAAAAAGTAAACACATGGGGAGTTAAATAGCAATTGAGTTAAAGAGACTGCATTAACTTTTTAAACTCATTATCCAAAGTGAAAAATTTTTTTTCAAGTATTTTCAAATGAAATTTGTTGAAGTCTTTTATGGTGGTCTCCACCATCAGTTAATAGGCTAATGGACTCCACCCCATCGTAACTATCCTGTGTTTAGGATTATTGATATCAAAATTAGTTTAAGATCTTTGTAATCCATTTACTTCTATTCCTTGGCATGCCTTATCCCCAGTCCTACTACCACTGGGTTAATTGTTGATCACCCTTCACTCAGTCTCTCCATATCCAGCTTATTTCCAAAAACCTGGCTTCTACAATGTTACTTACTGGCCTTCCCCGAGGCATGTGCTGTTTTGGGTCAGTTTTCCCTCCATCTATGGCCAAGTCCTTGCTAAGATCTAGGAATGTGCCCTTTACCTGCATCTTTGCTCTAAACTGAGCTTTATTTCTCAGCATTATACCTGAGTTTCTGCTGCTATCTTTGATGATTTGCAAGGCTAGAGGGAACCAGAGGGTGACTTTAATAATGAAGTTTCAGGGTTTCTAGGAGTTCCAGGTCTCTTTAGCAAACAGTTTCAATGGAAGAGATGTCACAGAGTAATTTATCATTAACTAATATTTGAATTATTATTGCTATAGGATACCAAGAAATGAAAAAGCCACTTTGGATTGTGGGATCAGGGAAGACTATGAAATATGTGAGATCTGAGCTGGGTTAAGTTGATGACATGCAGGTGGAAGAGGCCATAACCCAAAGGTGCAAAGGCTCAAAGAATAATCAAGTGCAGCAGGTAGTATGAAAATGCACACCTTGGTCTAGGAAATAATGTTAGAGGAACTTGGAGATAATTTTGTCTGGAATGTTTTATGTGTGCCACTTCATTCACCTGACATATTTATTGAGTACCTACTATATTCTAGATGCTATTCTAGGCCCCAAGGATTCAGCAATGAATAGAACAGAAAAGATTCTTTTCTTCATGCTGATGATATCCTAAGTATGGAGACAAACAAAAGTAAAAAGATACATACATATGTTAGTATCAGACTGCTGTAACAGTGCTGTGGGAAAATAAGGCAAGGGAATGTGATAGAGTATGATTGGAAGGATTAAACACCATTTCTTAAATTAATAATTAATTATTTTTTTATTCTAGTTGACATTGACTATTATATTAGTTTCAGGTATACAATACAGTGATTAGACATTTATATAACTTACAAAGTGATTTCCTTGATACTACCCACCTGGCTCTCTGCATAGTTATTACAATATTATTCACTATATTTCCTATGGTTAAACACCATATTAGAGAAGGAAGCCCGAGGTGGCCACTTGAAGTAGGTGATATTTAAACTGAGATTTGAATGAGGAGCAGGAGCCACTCATGTGAAAGATCTGGGAGATGTGTATTCCTGGCAGAGGGCACAGCTGGTACAAAGGCTCTAAGGTATGAATGAGCTTGATAGGGTCAAGGAAAAGCACATGGGCCAGGGAGGTTGGTACGCAAAGGAAATGGGATGATCAAATTACTCTGTGGGCCACTTGGAAAATATTCCCAGGTCCAGGCCTACTATGGACCAATTGAGTCAGAATATCTGAGGTGAGGTCCAGGCCACAGCACTTATTACCACCTCTTCGAGTGATTCTAATGAGTAGCCAAGTTTGAGAAACACCACGTAAAAGAGAAGAGCCAGAAGAAGAAGGGCTCTTCCTGAGCAGGCAGAGGATGCTGCAGAATGGGGAAAGAGTGATGTGAAGAGTGTAATCCTGCAGGGATAGGCTGGGGCTGGGGGGATGACCTGGTGGTCAGTGCGGTCCAGAGTGGCCTCTTCCAAGAGTGAGATCCCCATGTTCTTCAGTTAGTCTCCTTTGGGAGTTTGCTGAAATGGCATGTGCCAACTACAGCAGGAGTCAAAGAGGTAAGGTTTGGCCTTTTTATTTTCTGTAGACCCTTGAGACCCAACCCTCAGAGCTAGGGAATGAGGCAGCTGATCCTGAGCTGGAAAAACTTCCCCAGACACTCCCTCCTGCTTGGGAGCCACCTGGGGGAGAGCGGTTTGAATAATGACAGTTTTTAACATGGTTCTACATGCAACAATTTTTCCTACAAAAACTAGCTGTTGCCTTAAATGGTCTGTATAAAAGATGAGAGCAGGAGTTGGATACAGGTCCTACAGAAGAAAAAGACTGGCTTTAGGCACGGAAGAGGTGTGAGATGGATGGAGAGCTGCCACCAAGTCTGAGAGAGGATGAGATGCATGCAAGATATAGTTCAAAAGTGGGGGCTCTGGAGAATAGGAACAATTTGAGGGGAAAGGAAAAGACGGTATGTGATTAGAAGGAATAGAATAGTAAACAATTCATGACATAGACAGAGACCTCATTTCTTTAAAGTCCTAAAGAAGAACGTCGAGTGAAGCAGTATAGTCAAGAACTAGGACTCTAGACTCCAAATTGGATGAGTTCCTTAAATGCTTTAAGCCTCAATTTTCCCATTTGTAAAATGAAAATAATAGTACCTAAATCATCAGTTGTGAGGATTAATAAGAAAATGCACGTAGGAGGCTCAGCACACTGGCTCGCACGTAGTAAGGGTCCACTCTATCATAGTTGTCATTACAGTGTTCGTTGCCATTGTGTTAAACAGTGCCGCAACCACAAAACTTGTGTCGTGTTCTCCAGTAGCCAGTGGGTGTTAGATAAAACTGAGAGGCCAATATGGAGCTAAGTTAAAAATTGCAAGAAGTCAAAGCAGCAGTGTCCAGGTTTTCAAAGAAAACCAGGATTTGACTAAACTCACAGTCAAGTGACATTGATCCGTTGTCTACCGTGTGTTGCTTCCCTCAAATAATACTTGATCCATTTTAATTCTGTGGACCAGAGAAGAAATGGGGCTAGGCAGAACTTCAGGGAAGAGATTGGCTATGAAGAATATAGATGACAAATGCTGGGCAAGGTGATTGCTGAGAAAACTTCTAAGCCATCCATGGCTTAGTTTGCTAATCCAGGGGTAGATGTAACAGTTGGATTGCCAGACTCAGAACCCAGGAATCTGAGATGCTTTTAAAGATAATGATGGCACTGATAAATACTGATGGATTGCAGGGCTCTTTCTCTTTCAACCCTTTGCTTGGGTGTCAATGGGAAGCACCAAGTCAACAGCCACAGTTTCAGTGTAGATTTCTGGATCTGTGTCCTGGGAGAGAAAGTTGATCTGACCTAATGTGGAAGATTTTGGGAGAAGTTGTGTGAAAAGTAACAATGAAAACCAAATAAGCAGTTGAGTTCTCTGGGTGGGCAGTGTAAAATATTGAAGAGAACCGAGTCAAAGCTTAAGAAATAACGATACTCTGTGATTCATTAAGAGAAGAGTTAGCAAAGGAGAACCTGAAAGTCTTATTAATGTTATTTATAATAGTATTGAACTAGGAATTAGGAGACCTGTGTTGCATGCAAGTAATCAGAATCATCTTAGCCTCAGTTTTTTGTTTAAAATGTGATTTGTTATTCTATGGAGTACAGAGTAGCTTCAGGCAGTAATTGAGAAAATATGTTACCTTCCCAGGTTTTCAGGCCATATCCAGCTTTGTTTTATTTGAATATAATTTAGGTTTGTTTCTCATGGGGTAGATGGAAATAGATGCTGTGCAAATGTATAAGTTAATGCATATTTATTGGGGTACAGCCAATGTCTTCATGAGTAGAAGTGAAAGGGTCATTAGACTAGTTAAAATGTTACTTGAAGTAATGCTGAGTTTTGAGTGCTAGTGATCAGGCACCTACTAGGACATCACATTAATAAATTCTTTCCTAACTCTGCCTTTTCCTAGTGTATATGGATAACTAGAATTTGGTAAGAGAGAGCTGTCTGCTGAGCTACCCCCACTGGTTAGAGTACAGGCTTAGAGACGGATTTTTGAGCACACTTGTTTTCTCTGTAATCACATTTGTCACCAAAACAGACTCCCTATGCTCATCATCAAAAAACTCATATGTTATCTCCAATTCTCATTTTCTTCACCTCCTTCTCTTCCTTGTATTAGTCAAGTTCAGAAGCTAGACTGTCAGCTGCCAGATAGGCTACATTTTCTCTTGAGAGATAGGTGAAAACCATTAGTGATTCTTTATCCAAACTTACAGCCCTAGACGGTGTTTTGGACTTCAACTAAATTATTCCTAAAAAGCAATCAATAAACAATAGAAAAAAGCCTGAGACAATTAGATGGGCTCTCCATTTATCAAAACAAACAAACAAAAACAGACAAATTTTCACTTCTGCAAATGCAGGTTCATATTCTGTTCTGAAGTCGTCAGAGAGAAACAGAAAACATTGACAGTTTAGACTGTCAACAAAGCTTGTCCCAAATCTGTAAAGCTGTCACTCCTCATGTATTCTCACTGCAGAACCAGAGATCCAACTTCCGGCACTTATGCTTTATGACTAGACAAATGGATCTTTTGGGATGATTTGTATGCCTTACATGAGTATGTAAGCTGGAGGTGCAAATAGAGTAACGTGTTTTTATTAAGTTCTTAGACCCAGGTAATGTAGAAGATTAATCTAGAGAGTATGGAAAAAGATCTAAGACATGGTATCTGCTCACGAGGCCTTGACAGCCTCTTTGGGGAGCTAAGCCTTACCTATCCAGAATCTTATGTTTGGTGGTTCCTTGGCTGTTTTAAAAGGTCCTTTAATAGAGGACACCAAGTCCAAGTGTGCTGCCCCCAGGGAAGGGCACGAGAGGTCAGAAAAGAGACTGAGTTTCTTCGGAAAGAGTAGTTGACATCAGGTTTCACCCACCTGGAGCAATTGCGGTGTTGCTCTTGGTGACTTGTCTTCCTCTCCAGGTGGTGATCTAACCCAGTGTGTATTTCCAAGAGCAAGGGTTGGTTAAGGAGTGTGCTTCATTTGACTTTGCTTCATGTATGACACAAAAGAGAAAAAATGTAAGGGTCCCAAAGCAAAAGTGGCTCGAGGACCAATGAGATAGTGTCTGTGAACTGCCCAAACCTAAGGAGGCCCAGCAGAAATAGAAGTGGGTTTGATTTAGTCTGTAACTGGAGATAGGTATGATAGTGCTTGAGTGCTACTTACCTTTGATGCATATGGGAGCAAGCTTCACCAGAAGCAAAATTTCCACCAGAAGCAAAGTTTCAACCAGAAGCCACACTTTTTGCACTTAGGTCTTGGTCTCTTCTCTGCTAGAAAGTGGCAAGGTTACATTCTTGGCTCTGTGCAGTAAGCAGGTGGATATATCCTGAGGTAGATGGGGTGATTCTTGAACTTCCTTATACTAACGCACACCTCAGAAAGAAAAGCAATCCATTTTTGAGGGATTATGGGAGATAAGACTGGCATGTGATGAGTCGTCCCATTTGATCACTGTTAATTTTTTCTCTGTGACATCTTCTGCTCCACTAGGAGCCTAGTCATGGGAAAAAGAACCAGAACCAGTAACTGTCGGTCTTCTCCAGTCAGTCAACTTCAGAGCTTGGTTCTGGAATATACTATACTACTACTACTATCTGTCAGGGAGTGGTTCAAAAATTTACCACAAAGCTTATCTATAGTTAGAGTAGATGAAGAATAAAATCTTTAGTGTGTGAAAATCTTAAAAGGAAGTTGAAACTTATGATAGCAAAGGGTCTAGGAGGACTGGGTATTTTGAAGCCATTTATGAATACATGCCTGTACTAAAGACCATTTTCGCAAACCAAGGAGGTCTCTTCTGCCCACTAACAAGATTCAAGAAGACTTGGGCTCTGATGATTGGATTCCACACGTATACCATCTCACTTCAATCTTCATGGTGTCTCTAGAAGAAAATAGTTTATTTTATTCCATCTCATGGCTACTTCCATTATCAGTGTTTATTTAGGAAGCAGGTTGTTACAGTGGTTCCTTATTATATGTAATTTAATACTGTGTATTTATCAATTCTGTGTACTCACTGCACGTTAATTGAGTATATACAACATGTCTGGCATTGGGAAAGTAAAATAATAAGCCACTGTTCTTATCGTTGAAGTCCTATCACTGTATTTGCAGAGGTGGAAAACAGTTGTAATATAGAGTGAGAAATATCATCGAGTCAGGAAAATGGCTAGAGGAGAGTAGCAACTAACTGTCTAGGTTAGTTAGAAAGATTGACAGAGAAGGTGACATTCATTCAGGGCCTCAGAGAAAGAATAGGAGTTTCTTAGGTGAATCAGGGGAAGAGGAGGATGTATGTCAAAGGAGCTGCATGCATGGAGACACAGAAGACATGGCAGAAGTTCAAATCTGAATCTCACCACCTACAAGCTGGGTCAAGTCATTTAGCTTACTCTGAAGCCTCAATATCCTTATTTATAAAATACAGATAACTTTTTTCCTGTCTACTCACAAAATTATGTCAAGACTTAATTATCCTCATTTTTTTGAAATTAGTTTGAAAATGATAAGGTTGGGAATGATTACTGGGTTTGGATGGTTGTCCAATGGGCGCCCTTTGTGAAAGGAGGAGACAGTAGACTACACATCACCACAGTGAGGATTAGGAGCTGTAAGGACCGCAGAGGGCAGAGGAGTTACAGACATTAAAATGATGGTCCTGAGAAGTTAATCTGTTTCCTTTTTTAAACAGCTCTGCATGGAAGCTGTCAATGGGGCTCTCCCCCCAGCCAGATTTATAGTTTCTGAATGACATTGTTTTGCTTTGCCATTTGGAGGCTCAACAAGGCTGGAGGGAACAGAGTCTCATTTTCCTATCAGTGGCAAATGCAAATCAATCAATGTAATTAAAGTCCAAGTGGAATAATTTATGAGAGATCTATTGTATGCTTCCTTGTTCTCTCTACCTTTCCCCTCTCTACTCCCCTCCTCATTATTTCCACCCTCATTTCTTTCTACCCACCCCTGGTATTTAGTCCTGTCCATATCAAAGGTGTAGGCCAGTTCGAAAATGATTGCTCTCACTCTCTGTGGCCCATCTCTCCTGATGTTTAGGTTAGTTTGGCATCTGATCCTCTACAAAGGACACATCTTTCCAAAAAAGGCATCCATCACATCTAATGGGGGCCATTTAGATATTAACCATCAGAAGAAAGTAATGAAAGAAGATTTTCTTTTCTTGAAAGTCATATAAACAGAGATCTAATTAAACCAACGCTATACAGATGAAATGCTCTCCCTGAAGCTCTGGCATGGGAAATGAACATTATAGGCTCTTGTATTAATTATTTTTGGGGGGTGGATATAAGTTTTGGGGTGGGGTAAAGCACTCCCAGATTATTCTGGGGGACATGGATTATATGCTTTTATAAATTTACGTTGTGTGATTCACATTGTAAGATACCACAATGATGTAACTGGGTAAGAGGCTCTCTCAGTAGAGCTTATCGGTTTATCCGAACAAAGTGAAGGAAGGAGTGTATATTTTTCAGAGGATATACAAAAGACAACTTTGGGGCCATCAGGAGAGAAAGAGTAAAAATTACTTAACTGTTGTCTTATATTGATCAAAGTATTTCTTTAATATAGAGGATAGTGACCCACTGCTTTTTAATCTCACTGATAAATGAGCAGGAAGGAAGAGATAAGAAATGAAGAAGAATAATGTAAGTTGAACTTCAATAAAATATCCTTGTTGTCTATTTTTTTGTATCTCAGGTTTCTCAAAGTATGATATTTCTTATCTGGCTGGCTTAATCTAGGTGTCATCTTATCACAGGTAAAGGCTAGAATGGCAGAGGGGGAGGGTGTGTTCAAGGCGGAAGATTCATATTTATTAAGCACCTACTGTGAGCAAGGTGCTATACTTTTTAATGTACACTATCTCATTTAATCAACAATCCTATAAACTGGATTATTTCTAAAGGTATTTTACAGATGAGAAAACTGAAAATAAAAGAAGCTAAGTAACCTGATCAATGTTACATAGCCATGTTATATTGGAGTCAAAATTGTGTCTATTCTTTATAGTTTACTGTGATGCCAGATAAATAATTGTCAACAGAATTCATCTTTATTCAGAGTTGGAGGGTGGACCTATTGATTTCTCTTATCTTTTCCCATGCATCTATTATAAGAAATAGTTGAATGTAATGGGAACACTTCCTGGCATTATTATAGTAGTAGACATTTTTGTGTTGCCTAACGTCTTTTCCCTTCATTTGGGCAGTAGAATTTGTTCTCCAGAAGAGTAATTAAAAACCACATTTTTCTAATGGAGATGGGAACTCACTCTGCTCCTACTCACCTCCAGTGATAGGGTTGGACTCATAATGTCAGTGTGATCAATTGGAGTAACCTGATCAATAGAGTAGCCTATTCTTTTGTCTTCAGCTATTGATTTTTTATGTTTTCTAAGCTGGAGTCATCAGGAAAGGTGCTCTCTGTCCCCTGGAATTGTTAAGCATATGGGATGCAAGACTGACACTAGTTAGAGGAACTGTTCACATTCACATTATTTGGAGAGAAAGGAGCTTGTCTGAGATACAGAGGAAGAAAAAGAGTCACACCCTAATGATATTCCTTAAGGTCCTGGATCCGGCTACACCCGAACTCCCAAAATTTTAATTCTTTAAAGGAATGTAAATCTATAATTTTTCTTTTATCTTGGCTTATGTTATTTGTAATCAAATTAATTTTTAAATAATAAAAAGGTGATTTTGTGTGAGTGACAGATAAATCATATATCTATTATCAATAGCACTAATCACATTCCTTAATAGCGGGCACAAGTCTGATCCGAACTTTTTGAAGACTTGGCACCTGCCCTTGGGTCCAGGATTATTTCTGGGCTACCCTGAGGGATCAGTTGGTTGGCCAATAAATACCTTTAGTGCCTCAGGCTGTGTAGTGCCTGGAGAAATGTGTGAGTTTGCCTTGACTAAGCTCTCTCTCTTCCCTAAAAGTCTGAAGGTTGTTGTAAGCTCAAGGAGTAGTGCCAAATGAAGAATGGTATACTGTCTTGTGATCAGCTGTACTGCTTATAAAGCCTAACAGCCTTCCAGTACATTTGGTTGGAGCATAGGGCTTAAGCCCAAATCTAAGCAAACCCTTTCTACCCTCTACTTTAAATCTGAACTCTAGCCATGGTAAGACCATAGTGTCTAGTAATGGTCAGTAAGAAATATAAGAGAGGACGATCAGTAGATCAGACTTTAATCAAGAGTCTAAATGTGGGTCAGCTTCCTGCACAGCCAAGGAACACTAGAGAAAACCACAACTAGATGAATGACCTTCTTTTTTACTAGAAAACATGGCCTAATCAATGTCCAGGGAATCAGGTTGGAAAAAAAGAAGTAAATAATCCACAGGATTTGGTACTTTTAGAAAATGATTGTGCAGATGATGGAGATGATGATGCTGATAGTGCACGCTAGCAATACACTTCTTGAAGTGAGAAGTGGTCAGCATTATGGAATCGTTGCACCATTCTCAAAATCTTCATGTGTGTCACTTCTTTATCTTTACTGAATGTGTATGTTTCTACTATATGTGGGCTGTACTCCTGGAGGTTATACTGGCGGGGGTTGGGGTGGGGGCGGAAACCTCTATATTGTGCTACAGGGATCTGAGGAAAAGCTCTGTAATTGTGTGTTTGCAAGAAGTCACATAATAGATTGTGTATGTCTATCAACAAAATCGCTGAACCAGGGTCAAGCCACCAGAGGGATGCCTTGGGATCACCTTTCTAACCCAGTAACTCTCAAACCTAGCCAAGTGAATCAGAATCTTAGGAATATGTATTTATTCCCAACCACCTTCCTAAGTGACTCTTATACCAATCCACAGACTAGCCCTTGATGATTCCTCTTTTAACTTTGAGTTAAAAAAATCACTCTGAAATCTCATGAGCCAGATAAGAATCTAACCTTTATTCAATGATCTTCAGAAAAATACATCTGCCACCTCTCTCAGCAACAAATTCTTCTGTCCAATAAACTTCACTTTCAAAATACTTTATCTCGTATCTCACATGATCCCTGGTATTGGAGAATGAGTCTGCCTCCTGCCCCCTGCCTATTGTTGTTGTCAGCATGGTTTTGTGCTGCTGTGAGGCCCACGTGCAGAGCAGGTTAGGTCACAGACATGCTTTCTTAGCTTCTTCTTGGTTCCTTGTCCTGTTTTTTTTATTTGACTCCTAAATGCAAGGTGTCTGTGCTTGGGACATTTTACCGATCCTATTTGTCTCAGTAAGTTCCATTACTTGTCCCTCATCTGGAGCTAGGTAAAGCGATTGAAAATGGCATCAAAATGAATCAGATCATACTAATTTGCAGGAGTATGGGGAAAAGAGAAAATGAAAAGGGACAGAGCCTGGGAGCCTGGATGTTAATTTGTCTGAAGAGGGACACTTGAAACCTGTATACTTTTGTGAACCAATGTCACCCCAATAAATTCAGTAAAAAAAGAGGACACTGGTCAGGTAGCTCCGTTGGTTAGAGCACCATTCCAATGTGCCAAAGGTTGCGGGTTCTATCCCTGGTCATGGCACATACAAGAGTCAACCAATGAATGCATAAATGATTGGAAGAATAAATCAATGTTCCCCTCTCTTCCTTCCTCTCTCTCTCTAAAATCAATAAAAAATTCTAAAAAAGTGTATCTTTATAGAAAGAAAAAAGAGAGAATGATGTTTCTAATAAGTGTATTTTTCCTCCCCTTTTGCATTTTCCTAGCAGCTAATCCGTTTGGCATAATCCTCTTAGCTGCGTATGTTCTATCTGCATTTTATCTGATCTCCTTCTCTGACAATCCTTTCTATGGTTTGCTAGCTTCCTCCTGTTTTTGAGAACCTTTGGATATCACATGGGGAAATCAAACCTGTTTCTCTCTTTTCATACAAGTTTGAGTTCTTGGAATGCTTCAGATATGGCGAGGGCCCTTTGCACAGGTTGAAACTGTATGAAAAGTCTGGGGGCAGTGTTTCCAGCTTTCAAAATTTGGGATGGGAGAGGCCTAAATAGGTTTTCTCTCTAGTTTCCAAGCTGGGTCCCAGTTTGTACACTGTTGGTAGGGGTCAGGGGATTGCTGGGCTGAATCAGCAGGTGTTGGATAAAAGGAGCCATGAAAATTAGCATTGGCCCACATGCTTGGGTGCTGAGAACCTGGGTCAGTCAGGTGTTAAAGTTACTGTATATAAGCTTGACTGTTTCTTTTGTTTGTGTCATCAAGGAAATTAGAGCATGGTGAGGGATACTCTTAGATAAAGGCAGGGCCTCTCCCACTATAGACCCAGCCCTGTCTGTGTTCTGCTTTCTGTGGAGAATGATCTGAGGGCTAAAGAGGTGTGACCACATATGACCCAGTACTTTGTCCTTCTGACTAACAGGACACCAGAATTACTTCATCTGTTTGGGAATTCAAATCCCTCTAAATTAAAATACTCCTGAGAGGGGTCTAACCTTAATCTCTATCAGCTTGCTCTGTAATTATCAATTAATACTTGAGGAGAGATTAGCTGGCAACCAATGGAAATCAACATAGTGCTGACAAAGTGAGTTCTCTTGGTTGTACTCATTAGCAGAGTGACTTTTAGTTTTTAAATTTCTCTAGGTCCCAGATTCTTCATTTTTTTAAAGTGAAGGGGCTAAGTGATAGGATCTCAGACTTCCTTTCCAATTCTGGTTTAGTGGCAGACTGCAGATGTTTTCCTGCATTTCTAACTGAAAGGATTGGTAAGAGACTTCCTTTCTTCAAGGCTTTCTTCACTGTGTCCCTGGAACTCAGGCCACATAATTTTGGGTCTAGTAAAACCCAAAGGGAGCATGGCCAGAGAAGAAAGTTATTGGAAGTCTAGGTCAGCAGAGTTGCTTAGTTGCAAACCCAGAGCAACTACATTCCAGAGATGAGTTTGCAGAGGAGAGGAGTCGTATGGGATATCAGCAAAATAGACTGATACGATCAGAAAGCATGCCAGGCCACTGTGGACATCTGCCATGCAGAATGATATCAAGTGGCTGTCTGAGAGCAGCCTGCAATCCCTTTCTTGACTTTGAAGAGACCCGTGGGTCTCAAACTTCAGATCCGCACAGATAGCACGGTAACCAGCAGGCCTGGCCTTCTTGTGTCAACATGGTGCAAATGTTTCTATAGATACAGGGTTTGGAGTCATGAAAACTCAACTCCATTGTGATATCTGAACGGCAGCAAAAAAGGAATAATATTATTATCCACTTTGTACTTTCCTACATCCTAAGCACAGGGCTAAGTGTTTACATGCTTTATGGCATTCAGGTTGTGACCTTGGGGTCTTAATGTCTGTGGGTCTTCATTTCTTAGCCATAAAAATGAAACATTTCTGCCTTACCCAATAATAATAACTAATATTTACTGAATGTTTACTGTATACCAGGCACTGGGGTAAGCACTTTTTGTGCTTTAGTATCTTATTTAATACTTACAAGAATCCTAAGAAGTAGGAATTATGATGACTTATGTTTTATAGAAGTGAGATAAAGCAGCTTTGAATGGAAGTTGTAAAAGGGAAGGGGCTTCATGTTCTCGGTTTTTTTCCCTGAATATACAAGTCAAGTGGCTGACTTTGCTGATATCACCTAGAAATACCCCAGAGAAACTTTCTGTTTTTAGTCCTGGCTGTATGAAATCATTCCCTCCCAGTGAGGACCAAACAGAGGAGTATTTGTGCAGGACTGCGTGGATGGATGTAGTCAAGTGTTCATGAGAAATAGAATCCAAGGGACATCTTAGGGCTGGACAGGAGTGTGAATTCGAGTTCACTGACAAGAGGGTTCTAGTGACTAACTTCTTAAAGTAACCAAGAATAATTTCAAAAACCTAAATCTGTCCTTTTACTTCTTTCTCCATCTTCTTTTCTGCATTGTTTTCTAGAGTCCTGCCTTATTGAACTTCCTAAATTGCAATTTTCATGATCTGAAAAATGGGATTCGTTCATTTATTTGGTTAGTGTGGGGTAAATAGAATTAAATAAAATAGGCGGAATTAAAGTGTTTTGTCAATAAAGGACTAATATAGATGTTAGGCTTAATAGTGAACATGTTGACTGCTGACTTATCACTGACTACAAGACTATATCTCTCTTATTTGGAAGAAATGGCTTCCATATTTATTATCATTCTTTAAAAAGATTGTCATTTGCTGATTTTCTTTCTTCCCTGTAAAATAAAAAGATATCTAGGAGAATTACATATTAAAAAAAATGTGCAGTAATTGGTAGTGGAAGGATTATGAGAAGAAAAGCAGACAACTGTTTGTGGCTTAGTATATTCGTGAGTGTGTTAATTTAATTAGAACTGCTCTGTATAAATATTAAACTCAATTCACTTTCTCTTATAGCTCCTTTGCTTTTCAAAATATTCCCAGTTATAGCTTCTCTTTTAAAAATTCTTCTGTGAGTTGGAGGGAGTTCGTAGCAGAAAGATGACCCAAATTTAAATGAACTGAGAGAACTTTTCATCATATCACACTTTGTCTCTGTCTGTTATTTTGCTTTGCCTACCTGCTGGCCGAGTGGCAAAAGGAGGGCTCAGTTTTCTTGCCTTCCTGGATGGAGGCTATGCAACCACTTCCCTTTAGTGGAATAACGCATTTTGTGTTGTTTCTCCAGGAAATTGCTTTGTCTCCACACTATGTGCACAATCATCAACTTTCCCAGGTCACAAGCCAGCATGTGGGATGGAGTCTGCAGTGTTGTTTCATTTGATCCTCCCACAATTCCATGAGGATAGGAGAATATCATTCCCATTTTACAGATAAGTGCAGAGTCAATACATCAGAGAGCCAGGCCTGTTTGACCCCAAGTACAATTTCTAGTGTTAGAAATGAACTTAGTTCCTAGATTAAACTTTTGATAGATTCAGGATCAAGGTAGTGAAACAATTGGCCATGGAATCAGTTTAATCTGAATTCATGAGAATCATGGAACCCCATAAGCAGAAGAGTCCTCTCTCATTGGACCTATATTTTAGGGTGAGGTGATCCCTAGGGGGGGTCCAGCAAATACAGAGTTGGAGCCTGTCTTTATCTAAAATTTTGATATTTTATTCATCATGGGATTTTTGCATTCATTTTTATTTTTTAAAATATTGCATTAAAATCTCACTCATCTTGACTACTGGGATTTTTTAGGTGCCTGCTTTATGTTTTGTACCTGAGAGGAGCAAGGCACCTCCTCACCTTTTAGAGTAGGCACAATGGTAAGCAGTGTATAGTCATACCCCTTCATTTTCCACAGGAAGAAACTGAAGCTTAAAATTACAAAACTGGTACTAACAACCCAAGGCCCTTGACTCAAAATTCAGTGCTCTTCCTGTTACTGCCAGCAGAGCTGAAATAATGTGACAGATGAGCATCCAAAGGGAGTGATCTCATAATAAAGCCTGACAAAATGTGTCAGGGCAAAACGTGTACATATCTGTCCAGCACCAAATCTTCCTCTCATCCAGCAAGGAGAAATCGCTGCAAGTTGTAGCAGGGGGAGGTTACATTAGGTTGAAAGAAGAACTACTTAACAGTGTGGGAAGTGAAGTGTTGCACTGGTTTCTAGAATTTGACACAAAATAAGAGTTGCAAACTCAGATGCCTTGGGCTGAGTATAAGTAAGTGGTGGTGACTGTGGCAAACTGGGGAGAGGAAATATAAGTAGAAACCAAGTTCTTTAATTTTATTGATCATCAGAGAACCAAGGTCTTTTTTTTGTTTCTTCCTGGGTCTCAGGCACTCCTTCAATTTTAGGTCAAAATTATTTTCTTGAAGCAACTTGAACCCTAGCTTCACAGCATCCTCTTCTCCCTGCCCACAGAAATCCCTTGATCCTGCTTCTTCTTTGTTTAATCTCAGCTCCAGTCAGCAGAGAGTGCTTCCCCAGTCCTCTATCCTTCCCTCAGTTGCATGCTCCTGTAGTTCTGGGTCCTGGGTTACAACATTTTCTAACCCTTCAAGTTGACTCTCTTCTGCTCTAAAAACACTGGCTCTTTCACAGTGACTGTGACGTGTTCCTATTTTGTCATTGCCAGCCTCTCATGCTGGGCCATTCCTTCCTCTATCAACATATCACCTTGCAACCATATTGCTTATTCTTGGATGACTTTTATATAGGACAACACACATCTAGACTGGATGAGAGGATCACACAGGCAGGGGCTTTGCTCTGCTCTGCATTGGAGCATCCAGTATTGTTCTCTGCTGTACAGGCATGTTAATAATGCTTATTAAGTGAATAACCAATTACTTAAGTACAATATAATTTACTCCAAATCCGGTATGTCTTAAAACTCACATAGGAATTTTCAGCATAACCAAAAGGCAACACATTCATAGCAAAATCATGGTTTGGGTAATCAGGAATATGAATATAATTTTAAAAGCCATGATATTTTGCATGTGGCCTGACAAACAACTATGTATTCTGGCCACCAGGGCTGTGGATCCTGTGTTTTTTACAGGCTCAGTGTTTGCCAGTGTGTCAAATGCTTGCGTGAGAATTTTCAGCACCATGGACAGAAACATGGAGTTTCCTTTTATCTGTAACTCCTTGTACAGCAGGATGAAGATGACACCTAGTGGTGGGGGGCGGGGGGGGGGGGGGTGTTAGGGAGTGGAGGGATTGAGCAAAATGGGAAAAGGACTCATGGACATGGACAACAGTGTGGTGATTGGGAGGGTATTAGGGGACTAAACGGTAATGGAAAAAATACAATAAAGATTAAATTAAAAAGAAAGAAATAATCAGGGTTTGTTTGGGACAGGGATCTCAGTCGCTTTTACCAGAAGAAAGTTCACTTAGATCCTTTTTATTTCCATTTTTCCTTGGCAGAATTGCATTTCAGCTGACAAGGCACTTAGGCTTCTACAGGTTAGTTTTCAGGTGTTAGAGAATGGGGAGGGGTTGTCATGGAAATTAGTATCTTCTGATTTTGACACTCAGGGGAACTACCAGTTGTGGGTGACCCTGCTGGTGGCTGGGGTGTCTCAAATGCTAGGCATAGCCCTCATCCAAGTAACCCAGTATAGCTAGGAAGCAGCCCAGTTGTTCATGGAGCACTGATTTTAGGATCCAACCTGAGGTCATCCCAGGGCCAGAGCAAACATTAGGAAAATTCTATTTAACTGGTGGAATACAATATGCACACCCATGATGGTAAATTCTTCCCAAAGTTTCAGGTTTTACTGTATTTGGTTGTAAAACCCAAAAGCCACACTGACTAACTCTCAGTCCCCATTAAATCTTTTCTAGGGACAAGGTGATACACCCTCCCCACCTCTGCCTTTCTTAAGGACTCCTTTCATCTTCTCATTAGCTATATTCAAATGCAGAGTTTACTGAGGCACATGAAAATGGCCTTTTGGGGGTTCTCTCACTATGGAGCCTTCAAGTAGCCTTATTTTAATTTATTTTCTAGATGTGATACCTTTCCTTCGTTTTCATGAAAGCTGTTAATTTTTGCAAATCTGTCTCCTAATGTTTGCCCCATTTCTCAGCATCACATACAAATCTGAGCTGGCCCCTTCTCATGGTGATAGATATGGTGAGCCCCTTTGGTGAGGAAGCTCAGGGCAGGAGCGGATGGAGATGAGCCAAATGGCATAGCTGGCCTGCCCTTCAGCCTGTGCCTCAGAGCAGATCCAGGTGGCTATTTCTGCACATGCCCCAGATTCAAAAAAATCAGAGACTTATTTTGTATACTCATTTCATGTCAATTTTCTTCTCAGTGTCCAATTGCTATAATCATAAAATCAGAGGTCTCCCAGGCTGGGTATTTGCACACTACAAGGAGAATCACTAAAAATAAGACTGCCTGATGGAAGGGTAGAAGCAGGAATTTTGCCTGAACCACAATTTCCTCATAACATTGGCTTGAGAGGGGATACAGGGCTTTCCCAGGGGCATTTATGTTTTGTCTGCTTTTACAAAAGGGCTCATCACAGAGCTCAGATACTTTCTGCTGCCCGTCTGCACAGGTGCAACCTGAATCAGAGTGCCATTTCTTTCTATGATTGTGCTGGAACCTCCTCTTGGCCTTTTAGAGTTTGACATGACATTTGGATCCTTCCATGAGTTTGGGAGGCATTCCATTAGGTGGTAGATGAAGATCAGAGGTGCACAAACTTCTCTAAACTGCTTACTGTCTTTCTATCCTTAGGAAAACTATGGACACCTTGGGAGTATTTTATACTTCAAGATGGTGAACCTTTGGTGGGGAAGGTTTTATATATGTGGAAATGGCCTCTCATATTAGCTGAGGGTGCTAAAATGGAGGTCTCTCCCTCTCTCTACTCTTTGGGGGTGGCCTAAATACATCCCATTACAAATTATCTGTCTCAGCTCCTCCTAGGGTACCATTTGTTTTCCCCTGCTCCTAGTTAACTATGATAGGAAATACTTCTCATGCAGGGGCTTAGAAAGTGACCAGAGTAGCTATGGCAAAAGGCATGGAGATATCATGAAAATAGGAAGAGCTCATAAGCATGGAAATACTTTTGTATTTTGTATTAATAATCATCTTAAAACAGGCTTTTACACACATCCAGTGACTTTAGATCTTCATTATGACCCTGTGAGACGACAGGGTTATCTTCAAGCTCAGCAGGACTCTCAGCATTTTCATTCAACATGTCTACTTTGTGGTGATCTCTCTATCCCCCATTCTTCAGAGATGGTTCTAAAATATCAGCTCTCTCCTATCTGCCTCATTCAACCCTCAGTATCATTGGAAAACCTGATTTCTAAATGCTGGAGAAGATCAATGCTCTCTTGTGGTATCTCCTTCTGTTCTCCAGCCCTCTTTTACTTACAAGCTTTCTTTCTGATTCATTCTCACATCCTTTATTCAGCTTTAGAGGTTCCATCTCTGGTTCAAGTCTTGCCCTTTTCTCCTATCTCCCCCCTCCCCCTACCCCCTAAAATGATCTTCAGCCTCTTCCTCTCTACTTGGCTGTATTCTATCAGCTTAGAGTAGCCTTTCGGATGCCCCTACCTACCAAATATTCCCCCCTTAGCCCCAAATAACTCATCTTGCTTCTTTTTCTTTCTTCTTTCCTTTTTATCCAAACCGCCATTCATTACCCAAATCACTGAAATTTGAATTCTGTTTTATTTTTTTTTCAGACACAATGAATCTTCATTAGGCCAATGATTATCTTCTCACCGAACTTGCTATTCCTCCAATATTTGCCATTTCTGAATGCGGCACCACTGTCATGTGGCTACTTAATGAGGAAACTTCACCCTGCCCCTTTTCACATTTCCCTCAAACCACCAAGCTCTACTCATTATTTCCTCCTCAGTAGCCCTCAGTTCTCTACTTTCCTCTCTAGTCCTACTACCCCCACCTATGTTCAGATTTATGTTGTTTGCTATCCCATTGCATCAGCCTCCTAACTGGTATCTCTTCTTCCAGTCCTCTTCCATTCAAGTCCATTCTCCCATATCATTAAGGTACATGCATCCTCCTACATTCAATATGTAAAATGCAAAGAGACCTGATTAAAAGTCTTGTTACCTCCCTACTGCCTATAGGATAATGTCCAATATTCTTTGCAAGGCCCTCCACAATATGACTACCACTTTTCCAGCCTTTTTTCCCCCACCAATCCTCATATTAATTTTTACCCTTCAGCAACACCAAGTTTTGGTATTTAATATATTGTCTCTCAAATCTATGGTTGCTTGAGTTTCTCCCTCTGCTAATAGTGGCCTTTCTGTATTTGCTCATCCTTTAAGAATCAGCTCAGGCATCACCTCTCCAGCAAGCCTTTCTTAATGATTCTTTCCCTCCTTCCACCCCTCATCATCCTGGGTTAGTTACTCTCCTTTCTGTTGGTATAAAATAATGTGCTTATAGCTACTGTTGCGCTCATCACATTGAATTATGATTATTTGTTCCTGCACTTCTTTCTTCAGTATGTCTCCGTATTTTCTCGGCACATCATTTGCATCTATAGCACTGAGCAGAGTTCTTGACACAGAGAAGGTGCTAAATAGATGCAAGTTTAATATATTTATGCCAAAGTTAGAGCAGGTTTGAAAAAAAATCCAGCCCTTTTCCATGTAAGACAGAATTTGGGGTGCAATGGGTTTTAAAAGTTTTGAAGATAGTTTTTGTAGCCTATTTGCCCCAATTGTAGAAATTCTGATATAAACCAAATGACTTCCAGAAAGTCTTTAGTTAATTCCACCACTGGGAGAGAATGAGGCAACATGGAGTTCACCTCCTCTTTTTTTGAAACAGTAAAAGGAAGCTTTTAAATTTGTGATGGTATTTTCTATCAAAACTGAGATAAATAAAAAGAAATGTTCACCCATGATAATGACTATAGATAAATGGTGACATCTGGGATGAAAATGTCAATCGCAGACATCGGGGGATCTGTGAAGGCCACACTAAATTTTATACAAATGTAAACTTCATTAAATAAGATTTTAGAGAATGTCATAATCATATTCAGAAGGTGGGGGGGAGTGAAATGTGCATTTGAGTGGCTGCCCAGTTCGTAAACACTCTCTCTCTAAGGCAATAAGGAGCAAAGGTGAGACAGAGCAGCTAGCCACATGAAGCCATTCTCTTTTCTTTAATCTTAACACCTGGGTCCTATTTTGTTGAAATCACTGTCATCGAGGCATCCTTCAGAGCCCTTTTATGTTTTGTCTTTGTCTTTAATACATAAAGTCCTGAACAAGATTCTGGTGTAGAATTCTGAGATGATCCCTATGCCACATTCCTATTCAGCATTTCTGGGATTATATTTTCCTTTATAAAGCGTAGCATTTCTGTACCCCGCTAGGACCCCTAGATTCTCCTTTTCTCTTTTCTTTAATACTCACCAGAAACAGGTGCTCTCCAACCTGTATTCATGCAGTATGTTTTTGTAGTAGGCAATTACACGTACTTTTAGTGATAATGGTTGTTTGTACATTAACAATAGTTTCACCTTAAAAATTAGTTTTTCTTCCTCTTCCCCATATATGTGTGTACACACATGAATGCAAGAAGGGCAGACTTGATTGTTTCTTTGTTGTAAGTCAAGAACATCTAATCATAATAAAGCATATTTAATAATTGAGTATAATGAGCAAATTGGAGCAGTAATGCAAGGCAATGAGGGCCAATTCCTTGAATGTGTCTTATCTTTTAATTGAAAAAAATTCTTCTCCTTTTCCCCTGAAGTAGACTGAGACTCACTGCTGAGCTACCCTGCTGCTGCCAATGTGAAATTATCTGACACGCTGCTTCTCTGGCATTCACTGGGTGAAGTCCTGGAAGGCAGGGGAAAGGAGAAGGGAAAAGATCTGTTGAATTTGGGGCTTATCTTTACTCTAGATGATGTGGCACTTTGACTTTGGCAGGGTCCATAGCAGCCATGCATTTATTCATACTTGTGGTATTCTTAGGATTATATGGCAAAATAGTTTAATGGTCAAAAGCTAGAGCTTTGTTTTTCCAAAGACCTCATTTCTGGTCCAAGCTTTGTCATTTTACTATTTTTGTGATTTTAGGAAGTTACTCAAGTTGTCTAGATTTAGTTACTGCAAATGTACCAGGGGGTTACTGGTAGCACCCGCATCACATGGTTTGTGTGAAGCTTGCTATGCTAGTGCTAACTTCAGCGGCTGGCACAGTCAGGCTGTGATAAATATTCTCCAGAGAATGAGGAGGGGAAGAAGCCAGTAAGAAGTCCATAGGATAATACTATGTAGTAAGAAGAAGGTGAGTTTAAACATTTGAATCCTGTATCCATTTCTTACTAATTGTATCGTGTTGGATAAGACAACTTGAACTCTGAGGACCATTATTCCCCAAATCTATGAAAAAGGGGGATGGATATTAATGCTTCTTTATAGGACACTACTGGGGATTAAATTAGAAAATGTATGTATAAGTGCCTAGTTGCCAAGTGCTCTATTTTGCTGTTGGTAAGGGTTAATTAAATGCTAATTTTGGTGGTATGCTGCTGACGTGGGATTGAGCTTAGCTCTGATTTATGCTAGTCCCCAATGACTCTTATGGTATGAATCCACATGGCCTCTTCTGCTTAAAGTTCCCAGCAGGCTCATGATTCCTAATTCTTAGAGCAAAGTTTGCTGCCTGAGACTATTTCATGGTATAGCAGTTGCTGTCACAGCCCCTCCCTTATCCTTCCTACGTAAGTGCACACTAGCCCAACTTCTATCATCAGCATATGCATTTCTATGCCTGGGGGATTTTCTTGCCATTGGACCCCGCTTTGTGTCCTGTGCTGTAGGACAGAAGTGCAGAGGAATTATTGGCTCCCTTCCCCAGCATCCCTTAACCAGCATCCCTTAACCAATGGCTGGTGGTGTTTGTCAATGGATCCTAGACTTTCCTCAGTGAGTTTAAGTTCCATTGTCCCTTAGCGATAGCTGGCTTAATAATGTATCCTATAATGATTACTGTCTCATCTTTATTTCACACCCCCACATCATCTGACAGATGAAATACCTGCACTTCAATCCTGGTCTCAAAGTCTGGTTATGAAGTCCAAACTAAGATACATAGCTACCCCAATAAGCCAGCCCAGTGATGCTTATGGAGAATTATTATATGTATATGAGATCTGTCTGGAAAAAGTCCAGGCACTGTTAACATAAAGAGAATGGTTTGCATGACATCCATGTAACCTGGCAGCCAAGGGGACTGAACTGGACTGGAAAGCACATGCTTGAACAATAACCACTTCACTGTACTAGTCAGTCGGGGCAGTAGATGCTGTTGAGTGGGCATGTGCACTGTGTGGCCACCACATTCAAAATGACTGAGCAAGTAGAGCAATGAATCTGCATCAAATTTTGCATTAAGCTTGAACATTCCTCCACAGAAACTATTCAGATGCTTCAGAAGGCTGGAGTTACGGGCGAGTGGTGACTGGCAGCTTCATCACAACAACACGCCTGCTCATGCAACACGTCTCATGCAGAGTTTGTTTTCGCAAAATATCAAATCATCCAGGTGACTCAGTTGCCCTACAGCCTTGATTTGATGCCCTGCGACTTCTGGCTTTTCCCAAAACTAAAATCACCTTTGAAAGGGAAGAGATTTCAGACTGTTGGATGAGATTCAGTAAAATATGACGGGGCAGCTGATGGCAATTGGGGGAACTATGTGAGATCCCAACGTGCCTACTCTGAAGGGCACTAACATGTCATTGTCCTATGTACAATGTTTCTTGTATCTTCTGTCTTCTTCAATAAATGTATCTATTTTTCATATTACATGGCCGGACACCTTCTGTACAGACCTTATAGATCTTGATTCCAGAGTTATTATTGTAGGGAGCTGGTTACAACTGAGCTAGTTCCACCTTCTCTGAGATTTGATGTATAGGTCGGAGTAAAAATGAGTGGGGACTAATTGAATCTTTTCTAAAATGATACCTGTCTGAATACCCATCAATGTATTTGGGTCGTTAGGGGCTATAAGAATGTTACTTGACTTTCTATATCAGAAGGATGTTGTAGGTTTAAAATAGGAGTAGGCGAAAGAAGATCAGCACATTGATTTCAGGGTTAAACTTGGGGCTTGAGATTGTTCTTGGGGGGCCTGGCTTCATATGAAGTTTTGAGGGTCATTCTAGCACCAAAGGCACCTAGATGTTATTGTGTCTTTCCAATTCAGGTTCTCTAAAACTGGCTGCCCTGATTTAAGGTGGTCTACGTGTCTATGATTAGCAGAGGACCTAGTTCACCCTGGGAAGGGTGGAGACAATCTGGTCAGATGTCTCTTTCCTATAATCTCCCTGAATTTGGCCAACCAGGATGATATAGTCATGACCTAAGGTCATAAGTGGGCTTCACAGGGTCATGACTCTCCTGATATTTTATACAAGACTTTGTGTTTATGTGCATTTTTTTCTGGGAAAGAAGTCATGAGTTTTTTAATTTTAATAGGGGTCACATCAATGTTTAAACCCATCTTCTTCCTACTACATAAAAACCACTCAAGCATGGTATCTAGTTTTAGTGCTAAGGATTATCTGAAGAAATGTTTTTGAGCACTGGTCATATCGACTGTAGCAATAGTGGCTCCTTGGGGACCCAGATGGGCTCAGACCTGGATCTTTGGGACCCAGCACTAAACAGTTGCCTCATGGACGTGTCCAGGTCTGCTCATGTGCCCTGCAGTTTCCTGCGGGCTTCCCACATGCTGGTGGCAGAGAAGCCCCAGGGCACCCCATGAGAGAGACATGAGGCAGAAAGGCAAAATGCTGCAACATTATACTTAAACACAGCTGTTTGCAGGAGCAATCCCTGGAGGAGTAAGGTAAGCAAAGAGGACAGGAGGCAGGGCACAAGAGAAGTCTGATACACCCTCTCCATGCTAGCATCTCCCCTCCTTGAGACCATGTTCATCTTCACATTGCTGGAGCACATGGGTCATAAGAATGAGGAAATGTAGAGAGCTGACCTTTAGAAGAAGTACATTCCTGTGGGCTACTTTATATGAGTCTCAGATAGCCCTATGGGTTATATAGGGTATAGAGTGGAATTTCTGATTTTACAAATATGTAAGTTAGGGCCCACAGAGGCTGACTGTGAGAATTGACTATGGTCCCATAGTTGATACATTGTGGAACCCATTTCTTCTTTCTTCAAAGCTTCCTATGACATCATTCTGCTCTTCAGTAACACATCATTGGAAAAGACGAAACTTCAGAGAAAGATATGCAGGTGGGGGCTCCATAGTTTCACCATCTCATTGGGTGGATATACATGTATGACCTGCCAAATCTGATTTTCTTTTAAATTTTATTTTTCAATTACAGTTTACATTTAATACTATTTTGTATTAGTTTCAAGTGTACAGCAGAGTGGTCAGACCATCATGTACTTTACAAGTGGTCCCACTGATATTTCCAGTACTCACCAGGCACCATACCTAGTTATTAGCATATTATTGACTATGTCCCTGTACTATACTTTACATTCCCGTGACTATTTTGCAAGTACCAATCTGTACTTCTTAATCCCTTCACCTTTTTCACCCAGTCCCCCAAATCCCCTCCTGTCTGGCAACCATCAGTCTGGTCTCTGTAAGTCTGTTTCAATTTCATTTGTTTATTTTGTTCTTTATATCACATATGTAAGTGAAATGATATGGTATTTGTCTTTCTTTGACTGACTTATTTCACTTAGAATAATAACTTCTAGGTCCATCCATGCTGCTACAAATGGTAAGATTTCATTCTTTTTATGGCCAAGTAATATTTCATTTTATATATGAACCACATCTTTTTTATCCTCTTGTCTACTGGTGGGCACTTGGGCTGCTTCTATATCTTGGCTGTTGTAAACAACGCTGCAATGAACATAGGGGTGCATGTCTTCTTTCTAATTAGTGTTTTGGGTTTCTTCAGATATATATCCAGAAGTGGAATTTCTGATTATAAGGCAGTTCCATTTTTTTAGTAGACTTGAGAGAGACAGAAACATCGATTTGTTGCTCTACCCACCCACGCATTCTTCACTTGCTTCTTCTATATGCCCTAACCAGAAATAGAATCCGCATCTTTGGCATATGCGGACAATGCTCTAACCAACTGAGCTCCCTGGCCAGGGCCAAGGCAGTTGCATTTTTAACTTTTTGAGGGCCCTCCATATTGTTTTCCCTAGTGGCTGCATCAATCTGCATTTCCACCAACAGATCATGAAGGTTCTCCCTTTTTTCAACATCTTCATCAACACTTGTGGTTTGTTGATTTATTGACAATAACCATTCTTAAAGGCATGAGGTGGTATCTCCTTGTGGTTTAATTTGCATTTCTCTGATGGCCTGCCAAGTCTTAATCATAAGGCTCTTTTGCTTGCAACTGGTTTGACTTAAAACATCAGCAGAGGTGACAGAGAGATGAGTGGGGAGAGGTGACTCAAGGGATTGCAGGGGGATTCTGGGTGTAGGTGCTGGGCTCCCCAACTGGCAGCTAAGCATGCTTTTTGCTGTTGCACTTTCAGACTGCAATGGAGCCCAGTTGATTTAAAAAACTAATTTCCACTGTTGTATCCCTGAATGATAGTTTTAGATGTTGCTTTGTTGGCATTATTATAGATGTAACTTAGTCCTGCTGACACCAATGAGCTGGCGGCACTGGCCCTCTTGTAAAGTTTAGAGGGAAGGTGGAGAGACTAGGAGAACCAGGATGGACTGGAGCAATAGGCTGCACCGCTAGTGGGAGTCAAAGAAGGCACGTGCCAGGAGGAAAGGTCTCTAAGCCTAGGAGATGGTCCTACTTGCACCTGTTAAGGCCCTTTGGCTGCAGCAAGAGTACCCAATGGAACAGGGAGTATTCTGCGATGCTGGAGACTAGATGGATATGAACTTCAGCTAGTTTCTTCCTTTCACCTGTCCCTCTGTTCTTCTCTTTTTCTTTTGAATCTTATTTCTTAATTTATATTATGCATAAACAATTTTACATAAATGTATATGTGATGATTTAATTAATAATTTTCTAAAGGTACTCTTCTTTAATTTTTGCTTGATTTTCCCTTTTTGCCTTTATTGGTCCCCTAACTTCACTCCAAGATAGTTCATTTAATAGCTAGCCTATTATGTATCCTGCCATATTTTTCTCTATACTCTTATAATATATATACATAGACACATGCACATGTTTTTTAGGTGTTTTATGAAATAGGACATTACATGTTTATTTAGCATCTTGACTTTTTTTCTAGAGAAAATCTTATTGTGAAATACAAAATACATATAGAATAGTTTAAAAATATATTTATATGGTTTAAAGAATAGTACGGCAAATGCCCTAGATTAAGAAAACAGAAAATTATGAGGACCTCAGAATGTGCCTGTGTGCCCCCACCCTGCAATCTCTTCTCACTCTTCCCCTGAAGAACATCATGATTCTCAGAGAAATCAGTCCTCTGCTTCTCTATCCATTTTGTTTTTCTTGCACAAATCCATCCAGGTCAAAAGGTGGAGCTCTCATGGACTCTTTTAAAGGGGTGCATAATATTCCCTTGTGAAGATGTATTACATATGTGGCATTCCCCTATTGACTATCATTTTATTTTCAGATTTTTATTTTAATGTATACAATGTTGCAATAACTGTCCTTGTGTATTCTCACTGGTACCTTTATCTGTATAGTGTGTAGTCCAGGAGTGGGATCGATAAATAGAAGAGGGTGTGTATTTTAAATATGAGTAGATGACATCATATTACTTTCTAAAACATGAGTACACATCCCAAGTGTTACCTCAAGCAGTATATGAGAGCACCCTTTACACACAGCTCTGATAGTAACAGAAGCTATTGCTTTTAAAAGAAAATTGTGTGAGTCTGAGAAATGTCAAGTGATATCTCATTGTTATTTTAATCACATTTCTCAGACTATCAATAAATCTGAGCATCTTTGCATTTGTTTGTGGGCCATTATGAGCTCTTCTGTGAAGAAACTAGTCATAGCTTTTGTTCATTTCTGCAGTACAGATGTTTGTCTTTTTGTTGTCTTCCTAAAGCCTATTACTTATTTATTTTGCTATTGAGGCTATTACTTTTTATGTAGTTAAATGTCTGTTTTATATGTTATAGCTTCTGGGTCACTAGTCTTGGTCAAGAATGTTTTCTCATCCCCATCTCTAAAGAATGTGATTAGTTTTTTAAACTGTCGAAGTATTTTTAAAATGGCTTTACTTTTTACATTTAAATCTTAATTCACCTGGAAATGTATTTTTGTGTCTAATGTAAGCTGGGGGTCTCCATTAATTTTCTTCTTAATGATCATAATAACAATAGCTAATACTTATTGAGGGTTTGCCATGTGCTACACTGTTACAGCAGCACTTAATTTGTATTAACTAATTTAGCCCCTGTCCCTCACAACTTCTAAGACAGACATTTTCTTACTTATACCCATTTTCCAGATGAGGAAAATGAGGCCCAGAGAAGCTAAGTAACTAGTCCGAAGGTCACGGCAGGTAGAGTGGTAAAACTGGGATTTAAACCCAGGGAATCTGTCTCTGAAGTGCACATTCTCACTACCGTGCTTCTTGCTTGGCTAACTGGCGAGTCAGGACTGTTTACTAAAGAATCTGTCCTTTCCCTCTGAATTGCATTACTTCTGTTGTCGTTTATGAAATTCTCATCTATACTAGAGTCCACTTCTACATTCCCTATTCTGTTCCTTGACCCATTCATCTTTCTTATAATAATTCTGTATTGATTTGATTACAGTAGCTTTGCATGGCTGACATTTATATAGTCTAGTCCTCCCTCCTTGATCTTAGTTTTTCATCCGTTTATTGACTATCTTCATGCATTCTTCCCCTGTATAGAATTTATATTCATTTTATTCAATTAAAATATCTGATGGATTCTAATTGAAATTGTGTTAAATTAATATAGTAATTTTGGGACAATGGCATGTTCATGTTAAGTATTATCATTGAAAACACAGTATGCTTTTCTCTTTAGCTATTTATTTTATATTTTCCAGTAAGATTTTGTACTTTTCTTTGCGTTGCCCTCTGAATTTTTAAGTAAAATTTATTCATAAATATTTTAAAATGTTTATTGATATTGTAAATAAAATATTTTTCTCATTTCTATTTTTTCTGATTGCTAGGGTAGAGAAAAAGTATTGATTTTGTATATTTATTTTATGTGTGATCATTATGAAGAAAATTAATGATATAATCTTTTTTATGAACCAATTAAAAAAGAAAAAAATGATCATATAAATAAGAGCTGAAATAGCATTTGATAAGTTTCATTAGCCATTCTTAATAATATCTAGGTAAAAAGGAAATAAAAGGTGATTGCTTAGATACATAAAGACTATTTACTAAAAACAACAGCAGATCTGACAAACATGGAAATCATTGCTATTAAAATCAGCAAGTACTCAGGGGTGCCCATGATAAACATTACATTTGCTAGAACCTCCAAGGTAATAAAACAAGAAAATAAAATAACTTGTATAAACCTCAGAAAAGAAGTTAAAATATCCCTTTTTGCTGATGCCATCATTGCATATCAACACATTTAAGCAATTCTAGTTAAAAACTTGCTGACTGAGTAAGATAATTCAAGCTGGATGGTTATAAACTAAGTATATATCAATAGTTTTCTCTATTCTATTAAAAATTCACCATTTTTAGTTTACCAGATTCAAATCCCTGAGAGGGAGCACCTGATCACTATAGCTTGGATCATTTTCCACCCTTGGTTAGGAAGATAAAAAAGCTCCTTAGGGCTCCTGATAGATTGTACTCAGTGGAACAACGGTGATTCCTCAAGGGGAAAGATTTGAGAGACAGATTTATTTATATATATATGTATGCTGTAATAGATTTTATTTTTCATTCAGAGAACCCAGGTCCAACTGAACCAGTTCTTTCCTCTCATTAAGAGGATGCTTTGCCTTCTTCACTGTTTCAACTCTACACAGCAGGCAGGACTACCTCTGACACAACAGTGAGCAGGTCTTTGCTCATTCAAACAAAACCGTTTTGAATTCTCAGCCTGATGCCTTTGCCTTTGCTAGTTCCTTTCTCCAGAATGCTTCTTCCCCCTCTCTCTGTTCACTCTCTTACTTTTTAAGCTTCAGCTCAGGTGTCACCTCCTCTGGGAATCTTTTCTGAGCCCATGCCCCAGTCCCCATTAGAGGTCCCCCTCAGAACTGCCACAACACCCTGTGTGCATCACGCTCACCCCATCAATTCAGATAATTATCTGCCCATGTGACTGTTGCCTCCATTAGACTGTCAGTGCCTCATCAGTGTGCTCGGCTTCTAGAACACTAGATGGTACGCAGATGACCCCAGTGAGTATTTTCTGAATAAGTGAATAAATGCATGAATGACCTAAGCAATATTTTGTTAGCAGGGATGTCGGTTGTATCTTTTTATAATTTGCTATCTAATTTTACCTTTTCTCTTCTAATTCCATTAACCTCCCAGCTCTTGTCTGTGAATAAAGTGAACTTTTAGACTGTAATACATTTCCTCCTTGCCTCCTGGGCCTTCTCCTCTCTTTCATATGTTCATTCTGATCTTGTTTGAATGTCAAGCTGCTCCCACGGCCTCTAACTTATCACCCTCACTCTTTTTGTTAGACAGTTTAGTAGAATAAGAACCTCTAAGAATCCTTCAACTTACTAAAGAGGGCTCCTAAAGGACGAGACAGTGTTGGTCCTACAAGCTTCTACCTCCATGACCTTCTCTTTCTCTGGGTTGCTCCCCGACAAGTTCCCCTTTGTACACTTAAGGCACAGTTTGGGTGTTGATGCCCCAAAGGAGGCTACCTTCTAGCAGGGGTGTCCAACCTTTCGGTGTCTCTGAGCCAAACTGGAAGAAGAGTTGTCTGGGGCCACACATTAAATAAACAATCACTAATGAAAACTAATGAGCAAAAAAGAGGTTTTAAGTAAATTTATGATTTTGTGTTGGGCCGCATTCATAGCCATCCTGGGTCACATGCGGATTGAACACTCTTGTTAAAGTCACTCACACTCAATTATTAGGGTAGTTCATATGACTACTAGTTTGATGGCAATTGTGTTTTAAAAGAAAACCAGAGGGACAGTAAAACAAAAAAATCTTGTGCCAGAATTTCAGGTATGCATCTGGTGGGAAGATGTTTTCGGGTGAGCAGGCCATTATTAGCAAGGTTCAACTTGCTCTGTAGAAGTCCTTCCTTCCTTCCTTCCTTCCTTCCTTCCTTCCTTCCTTCCTTCCTTCCTTCTGTCCACTATTTACAAGACTGGAACATTTACCCCATCCCCTGTCTAGTTTTTAGACCCCAATTAAATACTGAGGGGTCTTAGCTTCATTTGACCATAATGCATTGAGTATCTAGTTCGGAAGTGTTAGTATCCAGTGAGAGGAGCCCTGGGAATGAAGGATGTGAACTTGTGACCATCTGGTGTTCATTTCCACCTGCTCTCTAAAACACCTGAGCACAGGCTGCTGATCCCTGCTGCAGTCCCTGCTGATTCCTAGGCCCCTCTTTTCAGGGGTCCCCAGATTAGGTTTGCCTCCAAACCTTAGCCCCAGAAGCTTTGTTGCTCTCTTCTTGAGGGACCCTAGCTCTACTGTCCCCTTTCAGAGTTGTAGAAAAAGCGTCTTTCAAGAATCCAAGGAGGTTATTCATCCATGGGAGACTTGACATGATGCTTATTCTCAGAGGAGGAGGAACATTTGTGATTTCATGGTAACAAAGTCCCAATTTTGGCAAGTCCTGGGAGTTGAGCTACTTTCTTACAAGTTCTATAATTTTACCTCTCCACCCTCCCAGCCAATTTATCTAAATCTCCATGTTTCTCTTCATGGCCCATTTAATTTTATCTTTAAACTCACAGTCCAAATAACCCTTCAAGTTAGCTGTGCCCATAGCAACTGGCTTATTAACTCTTCCTACCAGGCAATAAGGTTGTGATGGGGGAAGGGGAATAGACGTGGCCTGCTTGGGATTTATCAGGGTTGGAAAGAGAAGATGAAAGACACACATAACATCTTTTAAAAAGAACAACAACGGCAGAGAGAGGAGAGTGTGTGGAGGGAGATGAAGGGTGCACTTCAGTGGGAACAGATTGCCCAAAAGGCAGGTGGGTGGCAGAGAGTAAAAATAACCAGGGAGTGACCAAGTCTTCATTTTCTCTGAAACACTCACACTTTAGGAAGATATTGAAACGGCTAATTTTGTTGGCACGTTGACACCTCCTCCTAATTAATGAAGGGCTTATTGGGACGACACCTAAGCTGCTTGCAGACACTGTAAGAAGGGAGAATACACTGAACTCACTCAGCTTGGCAGTCGTGACTGAGCAAGGCACCACTGGGTGTGTGGTTACTGGTGGGCAAGCTGGGGCAGGAGCCTTCTCCTGGGCTCTGTTCCTCCAGGCTCCATGTGCTCGCTGCTGCCTTCCTGGTCTGCAGGAGAGAGCCATGGCCCGGCACAGGCTGCATCTGGCCCAGGAGGCTAGAGGAAGCTCTATGCAGGGCAGGGGCCCTGGAATCTGGCCTTCAAAGGAAAAGAAAAAAGTAAAACTCTTAAGACATCTATAAGCTTTGTCTGAAGGATAGTTGTGAGGGTTAATGAGATAACAAGATAGAAAGAGGTGAGTATGGTGCCTGATACATGCTAAGCACAAAATAAGCACAGTGAAGATCAAGTTTCAAAAAGCTTTATAATTTTGTGGTAATGTCCTTGTATATTGGTCAGGGCCAGTTTTTGAGCTCATCCTTTAATAAATGGGAAAGTTGAATCATGGTTGCATTGGTGACTTTCTTGAGGTTTACAAGTAAGAAGGAATAGAATTGGTTCTAGAGGCCTGGTCTTCAGATTCTGGTTCATTTATTTGGTTTGCTGCTTACCATGCAAACTCGCTCATACTATCCCTTAGCATCCTCCATCCTGTCTCCACTAGTGTGACAAGACACAGGAGAGAGTGGCAAATGTCACACAGCTGTCCTACTCCAAAGATGTGTGACTTGGATAGTCACCATGCCTTCTGATCTTGGGCAAATCACTTTATCTGGCTCAATTTTAAATCTCCCACCTTTCAATGGGACACAATGATTATTTCCCTTGCATTGTGTACCGTAGGCATATATTTATGTAGCTATTTAAATAGACTCAGAATGAAATATCACTCAAAATGAAATATCACTAAGGGCCATTGAGATATTATTGAGCCTGGAGAAAGAGAAGAATATTCTTTCTAACATTTTGTGAGGAAATCAAATAAACAAACATGTCTTATAAGGAGAAAACGCAAGAGGTTATTATATCTTTATTCTTCTGTCATTTCAGATTTGGAGGCTGTCTTTTTAATAAAATGAATAATGAAATTGGCTATTATGGAAAGATGTTAAATTTTAATGATGTTGAAATGAGAGACTGGGATCCTATATATGAGAAACTCTAATTTCTCTTTCCAAAGGGAAGCCTCTTATGTGTGTACCATCCTGAGCCAGTCCTGCCCCTACTGAGTGGAAATGCTACTCTAGCCCAGGCTTCTGCTCATTAGGTGGGTTCAGGCCATGTTCCAAGGAGAAGGCAAAGGAAGTGATGGTTCCCATTGATTCTCCGTACTCTTCAGCTTGCCCAGGCTTCCTGGCACCACTAATCCATCCATCTATTCTGTGATTCATGCCAAGAGGCTGGTTAATTTGGAAATTGCTCCTCAATTTGTTAAATAATAATAGCATAGATGGTATTTCCATTTTAATCCAGAGCTCTTGAGACTCCAAAATTCTTCCCAACTCAGTGAAATCTTGGAAGATGTAATATTAGGCATTGCGCTCTACTGACTCCTAAGGAAATGCGTATGGGAGGGTGAGCTTTCCTGCTGCTTCTTAAACCAGCTGATATCAACATTAGCCTTGGGACACGACGTGTCATGATTGTTGTGAGATACATCACAGGTACTGTTACTAGACAGTAATTCATATACTAAAATTATGCCAAAGATTTATTAGAAATTTAGATCAGATGAGGTTCAGATTGTTGCTGAAACAACATCACTTTCACCTACCTGCATTCTGACATGCTCTCTGGAGATTCTTTGCCACAGGAGTGTGCCTCACGTATGAATATCATTCAGGATGCTGGCTATACTAGGAAAAAAGGAACATATCAACTTAAAGGTCCACCATGTTAAGCAATATCTGATCTTCATTTTCACAGACACTGAAGGAGTAGAATTGTCATCACTGAGTTTCTGCCCAGCAGATAATGGCAAGAAAAGACATCTAGGAGACCTCCTACTTTAATACTTCTCTTCCCCCCACCTCTAACCATTTAATTAAATAAGGAATAGACAGTATAATTTAGTGGAAGGAGCACAGGGTTTGAGCCAAAGTGAGTCTGACATTTAATGAGCTGTATGGCCTTGAACTAGTCACTCAGCCTCTCTGAACTTGTTTTCTTGTTTGTAAAATGGTGCTAATGATCATGCCTACTTTGTTCTCGGGATGAGAACTAAGACGCTCGAAGGTCCTGGCACACAACCAGACACCAAGTGGCCTTATTGTGAGCTACAGGATGAAGGTTGTTGCTCGTTTTACATCACCCTCCAGCGCCTGGTAAAATGAGGATATTTTATCTGTATGAAAATACATGCTTGGCAACTAACTGTTCACAGGAGACAACTTTGCCTCCCTCGCAGCTGGTATCAAAGAGTATCTACACTCAAGGTACTTGTTAGATAATTCCGTCAGAATCTACTGCCATCCAGCACCTGCCAGAGGCTTGCCTATGGCATTTCAGAGTCATCTTTTCATGTACTTAGCACATGCTCATATAGGTCATGCAGTGCTCACCATGTGACTGGCACTAAGAGCCTTAAGAATACTCACTTAATTCTCAAGACAACTCTAGGATGCAGGTCCTATGAGCCTCATTTTACAGATGAGGAAACTGAGGCACAGAGAGGTTAAGTTCCCCAAGATCACAGAGCTAGTAACTGGAAGAGCAGGATTTCAACCTAGGTGTTTTGGCTCCAGATCTTGGGAATTTGACTACTGTGCTACATGAGAAAGACTGTGAATAGTCATGTTCACCAGCTATTCTTCCAGAGTCAAGTTCTTTACCTGGGATTAGAGAGATTATCAGAAAGCAAGAGATCCAAACGTAGGACCTCAGCACTCCCTTCCGCCTTCCTCACAAGGTGATCTCCCGCTCTCTGTGCTTCGTGCATGAGTCATCTATTTAGATGGATGTTCTGTGACTTTGCCCAACTTGCTGCAGGTAGTATGCTCCATGTTCTCACAGGAAAACCCAAGTGGTGAAGTACCTAAGCAGAGTGTGTTTCTGCAAAGGATTTTGTCAGCTTTCCTTGCCATGAAATGAAAACTATGAGGCTGACCGTGTTCCCTTTCTACTTCCGTTTCCTTGGCTCCTGGGCCAACTGCTGTGCCCAGGTGCAGTCTGTTCAGGTCCCTGCTGATATTTACTTTTTCTGCTTCCTTTAGAGGACATGTGCTCTGTTTTTATCCCTGATTGTTCTGTTTTTCTTATTGATTAATCATATATAATTCCTCTGAATCTCTTGGATGGTAGGGAGGGTATAAACCATAAGCCAATAAGAAGCTTATGATGATTTCCTTACCATGTAAAATGTTTGAAGGTGTGTGGACTACAGTAGAAAGATGAAAAAAATGATAAATTATATTATCTGCTATGAATAGCTACTATTTACCCATTGCCTGCTTTGCAACGGGTGCTGCGCTAAGTGCTGTACATAGATCGTCTCCTCTTAATCCCGGCAGACATGGTTCGCAAGTGATAGGGCTTTAATTCAAAACCAGGTCCTTCTGTCATCAGTGCCTGCCCTCTTAAACCACCGCGCCACACTGTAGGATGAATTCAGTTCAGCCACAAATATCATGTTTTTCTCAAATCAAGAAGAATGCTATTTCTCATTTTGATCTTGGGTAGAGGGAGTTGAATATAAGCCTTTTAGTTTGTAACACACCATCACCAGTAGTTCAAGGCCTCTCTGGTTTTCTTTTTTGTTCTCCTTCATCCTGCATCATGCTTCCTATTCTCCTTCCCCAGGGACACCCATTATGATAGTTTACATATACATGCACACACACGTATCTTTCAGTAAGCACATACCTCTGATATGTCATATAATTTGTCACATATAATATGTCATATAAGTGTTATGCATTTTAAATTTATGTTAATGGCACGTGCTATATCTCTTGATGTGTTTATCTCTTGCTGGTTTTTTTTTTCATTTAATACTGTTTTAAAGATCTTTTCATGTTTACATTTAGTTTCTGCTTTGTAACTGAATGCTATATAGCATTCCACCATATACATTTACCATGTCTTCCATATCTATTAACTCTAGCGCTGGAACTCTGCTCCAGCTCTGCTTTCACCAGCTGTGTGGTTCGTGGTGCTGAGTTGAGGACTTTTGGGGGATATATTCCCAGGAGTGGTGTTTCTGGGTGATAAGACCTACACATGCTTCATTACACCAAAGATTTCCAGATTGCTCTCCAGAAGGCCTCTACTGGTTTAAACTCCCACCAACCAAGTACAAAAAAAGTTCCAAAATGTCCCATCCTTGACAACACTTGACGTGACCCACTTTTCTTCAATAAGCCTTGATTACAAGTCACGTTCTAATAGACCTATATGCAGACTCACGTGAAAAAAAACCAAACTTATCCAAGAATAAAAACCACAGCACATTACGTAGTATGTGCATTCATTCCAGTGTTTGTCCAGGAGACACAGCATGCCCCAGGGAAAAAGAAAACCTCTTCTAAACCTGCCTGGCTCCCTGTGGCCAGGGTGTGACAGGTGTGATCGGTTCCTGCAGCACTGGTTGGCCTCAGGCGTAGTGTGGGCGCCACCAGCCTCTTCCCACTGCCCACATAAGAGGCAGACAGCACCACCTACTGGGGCTGCAGTGCCAGTGGTGTGAACCCAGGCCACCAAGAGCATCCCCATGAAACACCCTTCAGGCTGGGCGATTGTGTGGGGCCTTTCTGGGGCAGTAACCACCATGTGCCAGCTCTCCTGGGCTTCAGGGCCGGCCGAAAGGCACCCCGCAGAAGCCCTCAGGTTAGGTGGCCTTTTTCAAGAAAGCACTATCTGGCTGAAGAAGCACAGCACTTCCAGGAGGCCGAAGGCAGCGTCCACCTGGCACCTTGCCACGCCCTGTAGAAGGAGCCAATCTGGAGGTGTGACTACCTGGGTCCCAGAGGTAGCTGAATGGCCAGCTTGCCCAGCCAACTTGTCCGACTGGGGAGTCCCTAAAGTGTGACACCCCCACAGCTGTGTTGAAGAGTTTGTCCTCGGGTGCGCAGTGTTCCTGCTGTGAGGGAAGGACTGCGCAGGATGCAGCAGCGGAGAAAGCAGAAGAAGACGGCGTGTTCACTGCGTGCCTGCACGCATGCGGGTGGATGGGCTCACTTGCATACCCACAGGGAATTCTCACGCAGGAACGCCTGCTCAGGGGCGGGTGGGCATTTGCGGTGAGGTCCAGAGACTTGTGCTGTCACCTCCGCCCATGGATTCACGTGCTCCTTCCGCAACGCCTGCATCTCAATGACTTTGTCCTTCAGGAGCTTACCCTCCAGCCAGTGAGGGGTGCCCACGTGCTGAAGAATTTGAAGTGGATCCGCAGGTTAGCCTTCTGCAGGTCCCTGAGCTGCACGACCTTCTCGAGGTTGCAGATCTTCACCCACAGAACATTACCCACTTTTGTCATCATTGCCATTGGACTTAACAGAAAACGATATCGCCTAAGTACAAGTCTCCTACAAGTTTGGAAGACTTGAGCCTGCCATTGAGGCAGGTCGGGCTTAGTTTATGTAGGAGGCAGATTGACTCACAGCCTTTCCTCTGAGAATCCTTAGCGACTGGTTACTGTGTTTCTTATAACATCCAACATTGCTTTGCTTTATGCAATAGCTGTTTGTGTACTTTTCTCCAGTGAGCGCCTTATGGGTTGTAAATTATGTCTTTCTTCTTCACCTTTGCATGTCTTGCAATACTTTGTTTGTAGCAAGACCCTCAGGAAATGTTTTCTAAAATGAATTGCCTGGTTTCTGGAAGGTACTGCCTGCTAATAAGAAGCCATTGGCTGGGAAAGGGTGGCTTGGCACGAGCAGTAGAAAGCCACAGGCTATCCTTTTCGACTCTAATGGGGTGATTTCGTTCTGTCTTTTCTTTTCTGGACAATTACCCCCTCCCCTCCCTCCCATTTAACCAGTGGTACCTACTTACGTTAGGGTAGACGAATATATGAAACTGCTCTGATAGAACTAGACTTTTGAAAATATAAGATTCTCCACCCCCCGCCCCCCATATCGACAACTGAGCATGTTGCCAGGCTGTGGTTGACTCATTGTCCTCTCTGCTAAATTCCTGGCTGGCCATGGGAAGGGAAGTTCCCAGAGAGAGCAAACACTGCTCTCAGCCAGGGACTCAGGTCCCAACCTTGCTAGGCAGAGTAGATGATGTGCTTCGTAATGCATGAGTGTTTACTTAACAAACAGCAACACTTTCTAATTAAACTGTTGTTGAAGATACAGGCAGTGCAGTCTTTTAGGACTGAGTCCTCACTGGGTTTTGCAAGATGCTGACCCCTCACTAGTCCATGGGCCTGATGGGCAGTAGATGCTGTGGGAGTTATTAAGAGTGGACAGTACATGCTACAGGAGTTATTAAGAGTGGGCTGGGTGGTGCGACCCCCTTTGTTCAATCATTCAGCATCTGAAGTCCAGGCTGCCGTGTAGAGTTTGGCTTCCCCACACTGAATCTCTCTTCATACAAAGCTCTTGGAATGCAGGCAGGTCTTATGTTGGAATGTGGGGCAAAAGAGAGTTCCAGGTGAATTCCTGGGGGGAAGCTTCCTATGCCTTCTGGCTTTTGGGAGTAGGTGATTTTTGTAAATCTAGTGCTTCTTGTAAATCTCACCCCATCACTTCTGGAACTCCTGTGAAAGTTAGTTTTATGTGGGTTTCAGGACTTCATGTAATAAAGCTGAGTCCCTAGAAGGTTAGACACACTTCAGAGTTACGCTTTCTCAGGATGCTTTTTCTCATGACAGTGATTAGACGAGTCAGCATAGACCAATTATGCTGCAGTAACATATGGACCCCCAGATCCTGGTGTCTTAAAACAACAGGTTTATTTCTCACTCACACTGCATGTTGCACACTGCTAACAACGGGTCTCTCCTTGTCACAGATATTCAGGGTCTCAGAAGCTCCACTATTTCATGATATGGCCATTTCCACGTGAGTCTTTATAGCAGAGGGAGAGAACAATGAATATGTGCACTGACTCATGAATGCTTTCGTCACTTTCCTTGGCCAGAGGAAGTGATGAAGAAATGTAATTCTCCTGTCTTCCTAGAGAGAAAGAAGGACTGGGAATATAGAGAATGCTTTTTATTAATGTTTACCATAGTGATACCGGGCATGGGAAAATGGTGACAGTTTTGATAGGTGCCCCTGAATTATGTACAGTGAGCATCATATACATTCCCTTTCAGAGAAGAGAACCATAATATGTAAGAGTCTTTTAGAAAGGGTCTAGGCCAGTGGATTCAAACTAGACATCTTGGAAGTCTAGAGGTTCATGCCATGAGGCAATAGAGGGAAAGAAGTGAGGACATAAGATGGGATTTTGTCCACACGTCTCCACAGGTACAGTGGCATTGCTTTGAGAGCATAGATTTCTCAAGTGATACAATTTCCCATTCTACACTATCCTGATTACTGTCCCCATCACATGCTCCAATTTCTCATTGGCCCTGCTTACTTTCAGTACTCAGCCGTGAACATACTCTTCCACATGTAGTTTCATCAGTGTGAGGGCCAGAAGACCTGTTGGATTTCCTTGCTTTGGATTCTCATTTTAGCAATTAATATTTCACTAGTGTTTCAGATAATCATTTTATACCTTTGGCTCCTAAGCCTCATATGGGGTTCTCTAACCCAAGAGGGCATCTAAGTTTAAAAAAAAAACCCACAGGAGAAGCAGGTTGTGGTAGACTATACTTTTCAAAGATGTTCACAATATTTTCTGTTACATACAGTCTTTTGTGATGTGTCCTTGATACTCTCATCAAGATCCAGAGGAAATGTCTCTTTCCACCCTTGAAATCTGGACAGGTTATGGTGCTTTGGCCAATAGCATACAGTGGTTTCAATGCTGAGACACGTCTGGGGGTAGCTGTTGACAGGCCTGGCAGCTTCTACTTTCTGACTTGGAAGCCACCGAAGAAATGCGACTCCCAGGAGATCACCATGCTGTGAGAACCCCAAGTTTGGAGAAGAGGCCTTGGTGAATGAGATGCAACATGGAGAAAGAGAGAGGCCCAGGAGACACCAGGTGTGTGAGTGAAGAAGCCATCTTGGATGTTGTATACAGCCAAGGCTGCAACTAACACCAGGTTCAAGTGCAACCGACTGCTGCCACTGAGGGACCCCAAGACTAATCCTGACCAACTCACAGAACCATGAGAAATAATACATTGTTGAAGCCATTGCATTTGGGGCTGGTTTTTTATGAAGCAATAAATAACCAGAATAAAATTTGGTACCGGAGGCAAACTCTTAAGATTCTTAAAAGTCATTTTGTCTGAAGACTGTTAGAAAATATAACCTTATATCCTCAGAAGTCATTTTTCTAGTTGAGAGATTCTGTAAGGCGTCACCTTACTTAACAAAATGTTACGTTTACAAAATGTCTTAAGTTGTGCTTTTGATTTAAATGTAATCCTAAGGCTACATTTTATAGGAGGGGGACCCTGAATTTGGTCTATGCCATGAGCTTATTTCTTATTTTCAGAAACATTTGCTGGTAGGAAAGACGAGGGATGAAAAACACTTGAATTTTCAGACTTTAAATCCTGAATCCTCTATATTTCCTCTAAATGCTGTTTGAAAATTGAACAGCTCCTCCTTTAGCTCCTTTCTGCACCTTATCATAAAGAGATAAAAGAAGGTGGTTAGCACTTTGGTAATCTGCCTGGAAATTTCCTTAGCCAGTTCCATCAGTTCGTTGTGCGTATTTTCCATTTTAATGTTCCTGCAGGTGACAGTTTTGCTGAACTTCCTGCCACTTCATAACGCTTACCATCTTTTCTCCAGGCGCCAGTAACAATTTTCTCACTGCTCCTCCAGCATCACTGACATGCTCCTGGAGGCCCTGCAGTCTCTGCTTCGTGCCTGGTCCCAGGACCAGCGCTATATGTGCTAGGTGTTTGTTTTGGCAGCACCCCACTTTCTGAAATCAATTTCTTTTCTGGTTATCTATCTTGAAAAAACCAAACTGCTCCAAAACTAAATGGATTAAAACAACAGTCTTTTTACCTTATGTCATGATTCTGTGAATTGACTGTGATCAGTTGAGGGTTTCCTGGTGTCCTGATCAACTGGGGCATCCAAGGTGTCTCATTTGTATGCATGGGTAGCAGCTGATGAGAGAAATCGGCTGGAGAGAACCTACACATGACCTCTCCATGTGACCTTGTCTCCTCACAGCCTGGCAGCTAGCTTCTAAGAAGAACAAACACTCTTCGAGAGCCCCATAGAAACTCTAAGACTTCTTATGGCCTACCTTCAAATGTCACTCAACGTCACTTCTACCATATTCTGTGGATCAAAAGCAAGTCACAGGGCCAGTGCCTAATCTAGTGAGGAGACTACTCAGAGGCGTAAATACTAGGAGTCATGGTTCTGTGGGGCCCGTCTTTGGAGACCAGCTGCTTATGAGGATAGAGACGTGATAGAAAGAGCTTTGATGAAAATGTGGTGACAGGGAGTTGTGCTAGGTCCGAGTCTTGGTTGGCAGGTTGTCCTTATTCTGGAGCATAGATGAAGAGAATGAGTGATGAATTAGTCCTTGTCTAGATCCATCCCCTGAGAAGTGGCAATATCCACCAATTAGCGATGGACAGGGCTTGCTGGTCATTAAGCACAGATAACCTTTCATCTCTTACCATGTTTTTTCCACAGTGGCATAAAGCAATTTTTTAATGAGTCCTATTGAGATGTCCTGACAGATCCTTTCCTTTCTTTTCATGCCTGGCCTATCCACCTCCATGCAAATGCCTTATCAAGAAATAAGACCTAGGACTTTGAGATGGGTATGTAAGAGCAAAAGAGAACTAGAAGGATATCATTTTTTTGCCTGCCCCTCAGCATTCTCAATGCCAGCAGGGTGGGTTTTAAAGGCAGTGCAGGGATGGCTTAGAACTCTCTCGCAGGGGAAATGGGGAGCAAGTCTTGGGGGAGTTTTCAGGGGGAGGTAGAGCTGGAGGATGTGTCCATTCCCTAAAAGTAGCTGTTGCCTTTGAGGCGGCAACAGTAATATTTCATGTCTTCCGTGGTGTCTCCTACCTTTAAATGTCAGTCTCTGCAGCCGCCTTATCTCCTGTAGCACATTTCAATTAGGTATTCCAAATCATACTCTTTTCTTCCAGGACAAATATGCCAGAGGTGATATTTACTGTTACAGCTGCATTTTAAATACTTAGGGGGAAAAAGGCCTAGTGAATAGCAGTTTCTCCCTTATAATAGTAATAAAGCACCACGGTAATGGAGAGAAGAGGTGAATTCTGGGTTTGATTCCAGTAACTGGCTGATGTGAGTGAACATCCTTTGTCTCTGCCCTCTTTCCTCCCCTCCCCTGCGCTCCTGCCTCAGTGTGAAGGTTGCAAAGTGTGGCTTTGTCAAGAGCAGCCTCCCACGTCTTCGTCATTGGAGGTTCATGAATGCCTCCTAGGATGGCTTCTGTGTACAGGCAACTGGGCTCCTCTTTCACCCGCTACCGGTTTCTTCTTATGTTCTGAGGGATGTTTGCATGAGATCAGGATCACTGTTTCTCTACCGTTTCACCAGGCACCGTTGCTTACTCGCTAGCTGTGAGGCATTTTCAGCTCTCAGTGGAATTCCACCAACCCTACCTCCTGAAGGCATGTGGCTGGGAAACTTGGGTATTACACATTCCATCCGTAGAATCAAGTCTCAGTTCCTTGGCCTGGTATTGAAGGCCCTTCAGTCTGGTTTGCATTTCTCATCTTGCCCCTTACTGGCCTTCACATCCACTTGTTCCCTGGGCTGATGTCTTCATTACTTTCCTCCTTGATCTTGCACATTCCTCCATCCAGACCTTGTGCAGGCCCAGCACAATGCTCGGCACATGGTGGTGGTGGGGTTAGAACATCGGGCTGTGATCTCAAGTTTAAGTCCATAGCAGACTAGAGTAGAATCTCATAAAAGTTTGTTTCATCTCTGCCATTTACTTGTTAGTTAATCTTTCTGTACCTCAGTTTCCCAAGCTAGAAGTGGATTTAATAATGCCTGTCTACCTTGTGGGGTTGCTGTGAGGTACCAATGTGATAATAAATGTGAAAGTTATTTTAGATTTGCTAAAACACGGTGAATGTCAGGAGTCCGGCAGCGTTGTGTAGCCGTCGGCTGATATCTCCTGGGGCTTGTACTCTGTTCACGACTCTGTACTAGGTATAGACAGAGGCCTCCCTGCATTACAGTACGCCAGCTGAAGAATTTGGGTATTGATTTGATATGACCGGAACTCTGATCCACAGGAAGATGAAAGCTGGAATAAAGGATTCCAGCCCAGCAATCACATCCGAAAGTTTAGCAGTAACAATTAGGCTAATTGTGTGGCAAAAATTTGACCCTGGGCATGCCTTGAACATTTTAAATTTCAACAGATTCTGCCCCTTAAGTGTTTCAGAACACCCTGATTTTGCTCCCTCCAGTCACTGAAAAGTTCTGTGTCTAGGAAGACTCTTTCCTTTCTTGGTTGATCAGTGGTATCCAACTTCCTGATCACACTTGTCCCTCCAAAGTTTCCCTGAGAGCCTGTGCGAACTGGCTTTCTTGCAAAGGACACTCTAAAAACCAGATGCCCCCAACTGATGTTGGCTTTGGCCACAGCCCAGCAAGGATGAACAGTGACCTTAGTTGGGTCAGGGAGTCTGCCATCCTCGGCCCTGTTTTCATATAAATGTCTCTCTTGATGAAAGGAAGTGGATGCAGAAAGTATCTGCTGTGGAAGCAGAACTACCTCTGACTACAACGTTGTTGGGCATTTTTTCTCCTTTCCTTTTTCTCCAAGTTTTGCATGTGGCATCAGCAGCTGAGCAAGGGAAAGCTAAGGGAAAGTGAAGTGTGCTGGTGCGTGCTCACTGGGCCAGATTAATAACCCAGAGCCTTCCATGCTGGCGGTTTGGGGTGAGACAGACTAGCCAGAAAGCGCTGGGTTACGGGAGGACTGGCTGGAACACCAGGCTCTACCCAAGTACGAGCTGAGCTGGCAACAAAGTGATGAAGTGGCAAGTTCACGGTGCTTCCTCCCTGCCCCCACTTTCCTCCGGTCCCCCTGCTTCTCCTCCCTGCACTTCTGAGATGGCTACACCAGTGTCTCCAGCCTCTGACAGCTGCTGCCCTCTGCTGGGGGAAAAGGGTCACTCAGAGGAAAGCAGCCTTCACGCACACCAAGTCCAGTCAGTCTGTGGCTGGTGTGTGATTTAGCAGGGGGAAGTGGGCTGGGGGGCAGAAAGATTCAGAAAGCCCCTTGCAGCAAAATATTTCCTTAGTGGTCTCAGCCAGGCACAGGTCTATGGGAACCAACCCATAGGGGTTCATTGCTTTGGATTCTTTGAGTTCCCTGTTCAAGAGAAGCATTCCTTGGGGAGGTACCCCTGGCTCTTCCTTACCTTGATCAGATGTGATATTGAGGTTCTCTACTATGGGTGACCCTTAAACGCTGTCGGTGACTTTGAATACTGGACTAGCTATAGACGTAATCCTTTCCCAAGGGAAGGAGACAGAGGGAAGTCTAAAGGGGTCTGTAGAAGGATGGGTCTAGCTGTGGTCTCTAGGTTCAAAGGGAGCCATCAAGGAGTAGGGGTTCTGAGTGTGTAGGAAGATAGGTCATAAACTGGCCTTTATTATTCTCACCTTTCCCCAGAGCTTCCAAACTGTGCCCAGGTGGCTTCAGAAGGCAGAGGAACAGGAGGACCCCTGTGTCAAGCATGATTATAGATGTGATCCTGGCATATCTCTGGATCTTTGGCTTAGAGTCCAGCCCAGCCAGGCTGGAACCACGGCCTCACTGACCACCCAGTAATTCTTCTTTGAGGGATTTACTTTCCTTCCATGAGCTCCTGCCAAGACTCCTGGTTAGAGTGAAAGGGGCTCCCCCAGCCAGTGAGTGTCTCCTAGTGATGTGTGTAAACAGTGCCAGGCAGGAAATAGGTTTTCTGTTCTTAATGGGCTTGATAAACCTCTTATTGAGTGGGGTTTAAATGGCTTTATTATGAATAATAGTAATGGTAAGCCAGCATTTTTAGTACAAGTAGAAAAATTCTGTTGGCTCTCGCCACCCCTTCCTATTTTAACATCGTCAGCTTACAGCTGCTTTTGCCAACAGTGCTGGGGATGGTGGCAAGTGACGCTGGACCTGTAACTGGGGAACGTGGCAGACTCTGTCTCTGTCACCTGTAGCTTTCCTTTTGCACCTGAGGACTTTTCCACTTGATAGTCTTTCTTCCTCCCTTGTCCCTGTTATTTAGGTTCTCGATTTCTCATTTTATCACAGAAGATAGAACTATAACTCTCTCTCTCTTACTTTCTTTCAGTTTTAATAAGGATTGAAAGCGATGGAAAGAAATTCTAAAGTTAAATTTAGGTATCAGGTAGAGGATCCTGGAAGGAGCTCAGTCAGAAGTGGGGCTCATGTTCTCATCTCCAGTTTACAGCTGGGACTGGAGGTGTGAAGTGCATCCAGAGGTTAGTAATTCACATAGGCTCCTCATTTTAATTGTAACTTCCTACAACTGTATTGGTTTTCTTTATGTCAATTCTCTTGTTTGACTTAAGTAGATTTGGCATCTTAAGCAGTATGTCTGTGAAATCATGGATTCAATGCTGAGCAGGTTTTTTAACCAGTACATATTGAAATGAATACCTAACAGCTAAATTTTCTTAAAAAGTTCATCCATGTGGCAAATGTGTTATGCTCTTGCGGAAAGAGGCACCGCTGTTTCAGAAACACTGCTATAGAGAAGTGGGCGGAGCTTGTTGAACTGTAGCTTGCTGGGCCTCTCCATCAGAGAGTCTGACTCGCGAGTCTAGGGTGGGACCTACAACTCTGCAGTTCTGACAGTTTCTCAGGAGATGCTGATATCCAGGGACCACACGTCAAGTACCGCTGGCCTAGAGGACAAGTTCCCATTCTCCACTTCCACATTGTGTAGGTTTCTTCCTCTGAAAATGGGGCTATGCTTATTGCAAAGGGTTTGTCTTAGTTCATTCAGGCTGTATAACAGAACACCATAGACTTAGTGGCTTAAACATCAAACATTTATTTCACACAGTTTTGAAGTCCAAGACCAAGGTGCTAGCAGGTCAGGTGCCCTCACATGGCTGAGGGAAAAATCATTTTATTTGTGTTTCTCCTTATACAGGGCACTTAGCCCCATTCCTGATGGCTTATTCTCATGACTTAATTACCTCCAAAGGCCCCATCTCCTGTAAACAACATGATAGGGCTGAGTTTTCAACATGTGAATTTCAGGGAGACACCAACATTCATTCCCTAACGGTGCTGATAACCTCAGATGAGTTACCCAGCATGCGTAGACTGCCTGGACGTTGTGGGTGCTGTCTATGGTGGAATGACTTTTTCCTGGAGCCATTCTATCCATTTGGAGGTGTTTGGTTTCTTTTTTAATTAAAAAAATAATAGCTGTAGGGCTTTTTAGGGTTTAGCCTGAAGCTCACATACAGGGAATTCTGTCAGGTTAATTCTGGTTCTAAGTTCTAAATTTAAGCCCATTACGCAGCTCTGGGTGGCCAAGCATGTCTCCAGCAGCATCTGGCCAGCATTCTGTCTTCTAAAACCTTGGCAGGAAGAGGTAGTGGGGTCTTCATCCTCTGTCTGGGCAAGCTCTATGTTGAGGCCTAAGGCGCAGGGCTGAGTGGGAGTGGACCCTTGCTGTGCTTACCATGTTCTGAGAGACAGACAGACAAAGTGTAACTTACAATTTGATGAAGTGGTTACATTTGTGATTTTTTTCTGTAGCTGCCCAGTAGTTGAGCTTCCTTTCTGCATTTGAGGAGTTCACCAGTGTGAGTTTGAAAGGGAGATGGGACCCTCAATTTTTTACTGAAGTCCTAAAGCTTAGTGTCACCTTCCCCAGCCTCAGAGAACCGTGTGAGCGAGGCTCGGTGGGTGGGAGGAAGGACTCACTCTGGGGATGGCAGGCGTGGGGCAGTCGCGCATCTAGGGCCCAGGGATGGCAGGGCCAGCAGCAGGGGACCCCGTCAGGCTGTTCCTAGGATGTCATCCTTGTGGTTGTGGCAGCCTCCTGGCATTTTTGCTCATTTTCCACTTACGGGGCTCTCAAGCTCTTTTGTCAAATCCTTTTCATTTCACCCAGTGAATGCTCTGAGCCAGCAATGGCTTTAGACCAGTGAAGTAACACATCACAGACTCTCTTAAAGATAACTGGCCACTGTCTGGAGTATGGATTGGGGGACACATGACTCCAGGTAGGGAGGTGAGTGAGGGGGCAGTCACCCTAGGAAGTGGGGGTGCAGGCAACAAGAGAGAGGAAGAAATATTTAGAAGGTAAAAGTGGCCACAGTCGGATGATTGGAGGCCTGGTTTTATCTTTGAACTTAGGAGACCAAAATAAATTTTAGGTTTTGGGTGCAGTGTTAGTTGCCTTTTGGGGATAAGTATCCATTTTGTTGACAAGGCTTATACCCCCAGTGGGTCGGGGAGACAAGAGAAAAGGTTATAGGATGGGATTTTGCCTGGAGTACAGCTTGGCTATGGTCTTCTCCATTTCAGGTCTTTCCAACACAATAAAGATTGAGCATTTCCCAGATGTGAGACGTGAGATGGTTACTTAAGAATACCATTGCTTTTGATTTTGGTGTGGCAAAGGGGTAGAGGTGTGGAGGGAAAAATCCCACAGGGCCTCACGGAAACACACACGACTGCACAACACAAAGTGTGTGCACACGCTGGCCTTGAGATTTCCCTGAGGCCCCAAAGGCACCTGTGTGCAGTCTGTACTGGAACAGGCTAGTACTGGCTAGGTCCGTGGCTGCTTTTATAAGCCTCCTCTCTTTTTTCCTCTCACTTACAAATAACCTGCGAGTTACCGCCTCCCCAGCGCTGTGAGTTGGAGGGTTCACAATGAAATATTCCTTAGGCTCCTGGAGTACATACACGGCCAACCCTGCTCGCTTGCTGCTGCCTCTGTCTGCTCCACTCTTCGGAAAGGGCTGTGGCAAGATCCAAAGTGCTGCTCTGTACAAACGGAGCTCCTGCCTGCTTTTCCAAGGCGCTTTGTTCAAGTGTCAGCACTGGTTTGTAAAACATGAACAGAGTTAGGGAGGAAAGTAATTACATTTCACATCTGGTGTTTCTACGACACGACGTTGAGCCGCCTGACTGCCCTTCTTTCTGTCACTCCTCTCATCCCGTCTTCTCAGTTCCAGGCTGAGTTTCCCTGTCCCCCTCTCTCTTGCTTGCTCTTCTGTGCGTCTGAGAGCCATGCACATGAAAGGTGGCTGGATCGTGCAGCCACTGGGTAGCCAGGTCTGGATGGCCTGTTCATCTTTAATGTGTCAAGATGCCTGGCTACATAGGGAAATCTCTGGTGTGTTCGGTTTCCAGAGGCCACAATGGGCTGCTCTCTGAATCTGGATCTGAAAGCAAACCTCTTTGGATTAGACCAAGCTAGGAGATTTACATGGTTGTTTTGGACTGTGGAGACTTCTAGTCTTCCTGTTTGGGTGCTATCCTGATCTCTCTGTCTCCATTTAATAATCTAACATTTCAGGACTTCAGTGCAGGCACATTCACACCCATATTCCAAGACCAAGTAGATGCCTTTTCCTACAGTCACAATTCCACTGTGGGTGGTGGGGTGGCTCCTTCTGAGTTTCAGAATAACATTTTAGAATTAACCGTGGTGACCAACATGACGCGGTCAACTAAAGGTCGTTTAAAAAGTGTTTCATCCACTGTTACTGCCCCTATATTATAAAAGAAAGGAGCATGTTAACTCTAAAATGTAGGAAAGGCACCCTTTCAGTATAAAGGACATTTGTCGACATGTAGATTTATTTTAAAACTATGTCTTTTTGAGAAGAAGAATGCTATTTCTTGAAATAGTAGAAAAGATGTCATGTGGCTTCCTGTCCCTATTGTGGGGGGGGGGTGGGCAGCAGTGAATGTCTTTTTCTGTGTGTCTTCCGTGACTTCTGGCGCAGTGCCGGACACTAGGGGCCCGACCTGCCTGAGTGCTCCCTTCCTGAGCATTCATTCCATCTTCCTTCCCGAGTGCTCCCAAGTTCCTTCACCTGAGGTACGCAGTAACTGTTTGCCATGAGTATCTTATGCAGTTTGCCGTTAGTTCATTTACTGAACACCAAATTACTAATTTGAGCTTTTACACACATGCATGTGCACACACTGTTTCTTAAACATACAAAATGTTTTTCATTTTCTTTTTGATTTCTGTATGGGTAAGAAGTCATGGTTTATCTTTTTGATGACTGCTATGATTATAGTCAGTGCGGTCATTGATAAATAACAATAAATAATAATGATTCATGCTTTCATCAATATAATTAATGTTATCGACGACCTGCCATTTTCACAGGAAAAAAGAGGCTTGACAGATACGTAATCAATTCAGTTTGGGGCGGAACAAGTTTAAGTTACAGCAGAACCCCCAGATGATGTCAAATCCAGAGTTCTCTTTTCTCCCAATTGTATTTTACATTTTTTGCCATCAGAGGCTATGCTTTTTCTTCTTTGTTCCTCCCTAGTGCGGTGATGATATAGTAGGTTATGAATAAATGCTTACTGGTTGCACTAGGGACTGTGCAGGTGGGAGTTGGTGAGAATTTCTAGGAAGCGTGGGAGCTCAGGGTTGGTGATCGATGAGTGACTATGGGACAGTAATAGGCACCTAACAGGGGTAGAGGGGGGCCGTTGAGTGTTTTCAAACATGAGCATGACATGGGGGATTAGAAACGAGTGCCAGAATGATGCAGCTTTTTTAAAAAGTCCATTTTGTAGGTTACTAATAACAGGGGATTCAAAAAATCATTGTACGGTTTCAATGGAATAAAAGTTTTGGCTAGAACACGTCACCTCTGGGGGTTCCGAGAAGCCTATTTATGTAAAGTGGCTCATTTATTCATTCACTCAACAAATATTTATTGAACACCTATTATGTGCTAGGATTTTCCTAGGTTCTGGAACTATAGCAGTGGGTAAAACCAAAATTCCTGCCCTCAGTTCATGTTCTAATGGAGAGTGATAGATAATGAAATATAATAAATACTGCACATTCTATGTGATCATGAGCTCTCTGAAGAAAAAGGTAACAAAAAAATAGAAATAGAGCAGACTGGGGCAGTGGTGGTGATTTCAGGCTTAAGTAGGTTACAGAAGAAGACAAGGGTGAGCAGGCAGAACCGAGGCAGAATGGTTTTCCAGGGACCAAAGCAAGATGTGCAGGAAGCATGAGGCCTTTCTCTGAGTGCAACCTGACTTTGCATCCCAATTAACAGCGACAGCCTCCTGCTTTAAAACAGGAAATAAAGTGGAAGGAGAGCAAACGCTTGATAGTTGACCTGACATTCACTGTTGCAAGATTGGGAACGTACAATAAATGTCACCGATGGAGCAATATTCATGAAGTAAAAATGTCAGTTTTCAATTTGGCATGAGGATGGTTTGACATGTATTAGTCGCGTGCAGAATATTATCATAATTAATGCATTAATAATGCAGCTGTCCTTTTTCTCCCCATTCCCAAATTAAAGAGGAGGAAATGGAGAGAGTCAGGTGAAAGAGCAGCTCTCGCCCTGATCAGACCTTTTCTGCCAGCGGTGGTCTCATTTGCCCTGCCGTCCCTCTGGCATCGGGTCCTGATTGGTCTCAGTCCAGGGTCCCCCATCCCGATTCTTCCCTCGTGTTTCCCTGAACAGCACCAGGGGCCTTGTCTTCTGAGGGCTATCTTCTTAATTTTCAACAGTCCTTTAACAAACATTTCTAAAGATGCACACGTTTACTGTAGATATGGCGCATAAACGAAGTCAAGCAATATAAAAAAAATCTCCAATAAGCACACCCCTCAGAGAAAGCAATGTTTTGGTGTTTATGCTTTAGTCATTTTTCTTCTAATTATATATATATATATATATATATTTATTTACAAATATGGAATCATTCTATATGTCATTTGATGAGCAATTTAATACATATTATTGTTTTATTTTTGCAAATGCTTTTCTACAACATACAATGACTGGGTGGTACTCCATTAGACAGATGGAGCATGATATAATTACCTAATCACCGCTATGGTCATGTAAGTTTACTTTTGAAATTATGTTGAAACTGTATTTTTGAAATCTTGCTGAGTCTCAGAGTGATTTATGACTTTCTATCTTGGCTGCTTTTTAAAATTTATTTATTTTCAGCGATAGGAGAAGGGAGGGGGAAAGAGGGCGAGAAGCATTTTGATTGGCGTCTCTACCTGTCCCTCCAGGCTGCGTGTTTTCTCTTTGTGGTGATTCTTTCCCTGCAGAGTGCACCCAGAGCCGCCCTTGTCTCTGGCCTACTTAACTTCTTCATCTGGTTCCTTCTGCCCACTTTACCTTGCTCCTGTGTGGACCAACTCTCAGCTCTCTGGGATATTCAGTGATCCATACAAGCCCTTTACCCAGCCCTTCGGAGTCAGCAGGTGTTTACTACGTGTCTTCTAACTCTGCCTCCTACACTAACAGGGGGGCAATTGTTAGTCCTCATTATTCCCAGAACCTCAGAATCTGTTTAGAGCCAGAAAAGAGATAAGAATTCAGTCTAACTTTTTATACAATATTGTTCCAAGGATCTAGCTATTAATCACGGGTATGTGTGTGGATGAAGACATGGATGCCTGGAGAAAAGGCTGGAAGGAATTAACCTCTGTTTATATTTTAATATATCCCTGTAGAGGGAAATTATGGGTGAATTAAAAAAAAACTTTATCACCGTGTACAAAAACTAAGAGTCAGAGAAGTTAAATGACTTACCTCCTGTCCTACAGATAAATAATAGCAAAGCTGTGACTGTAGCCCAGTTCTGCTGATGCTGGCTTAATGCCCCCATGAGACAACGTACAGTCTCCAGGGCGCAGACTGCCTTTTGTTTGATTGTTTGTTACCAATGAAGTAGTGGAGGTTTGGTTTGGTTTGGTTTGGTTTGGTTTTGCAAGAGTGCTTTGCTTTTTGTGGGTTCGTAGAGAAATTAAGAATCTTTTAAAAATGAGTGAGTCGCCTCAGCCAGCTCTGTGAATGTAGTGTGCATATGTAGTGTGCATATGGAATGTAGTGTGCCATATATGTAAACATCCATATATGTATGTTTATATACATATAAAGTCTGGGCACATATGTTATCATGGCTTCAAAATTTGACAAAAGATTCAGGTAAATAATGGTTTTTATCTGTTAAATCACATCAAGGCCCTCAAGTGGATGCATCCTGAGCTCTGGGCATGTAATTTATCATAGGTATCATATGGATTTTGTGTAATTACATTAATTATTTAATATATACAAAGGTAAGCTCCACAGATTTAGAATAGAATCAGACAGACTTGATAGGAACATCGAAATTGGTTGGACTGATTAATTTATTTGCTGCGAGACAATCGAGGGTGGGGCACGGTGATAGAATGTTCTTCTCTGGAGCTCCCCTGCACTGGAGTGAGCCTGAAAAAAAAGTGGGATTGATTAGGACACCAGGGCATGGGCCTCTGTGCATGGAAATGATGGGTTGGTCCACTTGGAAATGAGTCTTTGATTTGTTTCCTGCTTGCCCTTTGTCTTATTTCCCTTTCATCCAAGTTCAGATTCTAGGCTATCCAAAAACAAGAAGAAAACTTTGTGCTTTTAGAGAGTAGGGGCTGGCTCAAGCAATACTGGGGAGATGCGGAAGAGAAAACCATTCCTTGAAGAGCCCTTGACGTGGAGAGCACCAGAGTCATGTTGGTGTCTAGGTGTGAGATTGTTCTCAGCCAGTCAGATGTTAAATCGAGGCATTTTGAAGCTTGGAAACATGTTGCTGTTGCTAAATTAGTACCTTTTACCCACTTAGAGCTTTCTGTAAGCTTTTTTAGATCACAAAGAATACAGTCACTCAGAGATGGATACTAGCCAATGAGGACAAAGAGACTGGGACCTGCTTTCCAAGCAATAAGAGGAGGAATCCAAGCCCCTAAAAATAAGCATCTATAGGGTCCCTTGCCCTATGTTTCCATGGTGCTTGTTTTCCTTTGAGCCAGCTGGCTTGCAGGGAAAGACTGCAGGGAAAGACTGCCCGGAAGCTGGGTTTTTGCACGTGCAGGGGGAACTGCCAGTCTGTTGTAGAATTCAGACAGAGGAGGCTCCAGTGAGGGTCTAGGGATATTCAGTGCCAAGATGCCCTCCTGCGACTCATGCTTGTTTATCTCAGGATTCAAACATAATACAGTTGTCACTATTAGCCCACAATGCCACATGCACCCAGACACATGCTCTCTTGGCACGCATGTGTGTACCTGGGCTCCGTCTACTAGTGTGACTTACTTTAGAGTCCCTGGGAGGACCCCTAAGATAGTTGTTGGCTGCTTCCTGATAGCAAAGTGCTCAGAGCCAGTTTGAATAAGCTTGCCACTAGAACAGAGTAAGATTTTGATAAAACTGGTTCAGTTAATATCTATCTTTTTTAGGGCGAAATCAGCCTTCTCCACTTTACTTCTTTAGCTAAGAGAGCCCCATTTCCAGACTCTGTGTCCCAACTCTGAGTTAACCGCCAGTGATTGCTGAAGACCACAGTGAGATCCACATGGCTTCTTCCGTGTGTGATTCCTACACTTGGGCTGCTGATGGGGGGAGGTTGAGTGAAAAGGTGGTGACAGAGCCAAAAGGACAGGGATGAGATGAAGGCCCATGACATTATGAAGAGAAGACCAGCAGTGAGGCATCTCCTCCCCCTGCTCAAGGTCAACATGGTAGCCCCACAGTGTCAAGGACAGGGTTTGTGGTCCATTACCTTAAGTCTCTAGAAGACAGTGTTCCTGAGACAAAGGTAGGGACATGAAAGCTCAACTAAATTGTTTGGTTTTATTAAATCTCACAGCAACACCTTAATGTGCAGCCCTGGCTGGGAACTAACCAGCATGGGCACAGGAAGGACTTGTGACTGACCATGGTACACATGAGCCACAGTGTTCTTTCAAGTCATCCCAGCTCCTAACTTCAGCTCTCTGCGCCTGTTTCCTCTCCTGAAACATTATGGCAATGATAAAATAATGGTATCCAACTCATAGGCTCGTTGGGAGGATTAAAGGAGTTGGTACCAAGAAAACATTGAAAAGTATGCCTGGGGTATGGTACGTGGTCTTGGAAGGCTAATAGTTGGTGCTGTTAAATTTGTTTGCTGTCATACCCATGTTGGACTGGAAGCTGAATCTTATATGAGAATCTTCAATATTTCCCTCGAGTTTCTGGGTTGCTTCTGCCCCATAGAAGGAGCAAGGGAGCCATTGGTACTCCTGGAGCCCATGATGAGTGTTGGGAGGTGGGAACACCTTGGCAACTGCTGAAATGCACCCACACCAACCTGCCTACCCCGACTGCTGTGAGCAACCTGAATACAGGGGCTGCCAGTCTCTTTAAGCACCAGTTTTCATGACTAGCCTCAACTTCCTCCTCTCCCACTGCAGCTCAGCACTGGTCCTCAGTTGACACCATGCTCGATTGTGGTTGTGAAACTACCTCTTTCTGACACGGCCTTCAGTTGGCTTCTCTATCTCCAACTCAACTGTGAGCTCTTTTTAGTGGAAGAACTGTGTTGTATGTACTTTTTCTCCCTCTCTCTCTCACCCTTGGCATGCAGTTCAGTGTTCTGCTCACATGGGCACCTATTCCTGTTTTGGAACAGGTCAGGATGTGTTTATTCAGCCCCGGGCTGCTCTTTGCACCCAGTCCAGACACAACAGAGTGTGACTCTGGGAAGTGCTTGTGGAACTGAATCGCAAACACTGCTTTCCTGCCCCAGTCCTTTCCTGAATCCCACCCACTGTCTATATGACTCATACTGCGGGGGAGGAGGGGGGGTTCGGTCTCACTGTACAGAAGACTGTAGAGGCCCTGCCTTGGGGCCAGCCCAGGACTGAAGGTCCCAAAGCCTGTCTCATTTGTTTTGGTTGGGGTTACCTGATATGTGTGTTGGAGTGCTTACATCCTTAGTCCTTGAGAAGAGAGAAAATTCTGCCTATCCTCAACCTCTTACCATGATACCACCTATCCCATAGGCCTCTACAGACACAGTGATATCAGCCAGCACTTATAAAACATGTATATGTCAGGTGCTCTATCAACACAGGTATCTTACATGTCTTTCATCTGATCTTATGGATGAGTTATTTCCCCTATTTTTGCAATGAAAGAAACTGAAGCTTAGAGAACTATTGACCAAGATGGCAAACTTACTATGTGGCATAAACTATTAATCCAATAATGATAACTTGGTCTAGCTGGCCTTGCTCTTAATTTCTCCTCTCCAGGTTTATAAAAAATACTCTTATATCTACTCTCAGATATCTTTTATTTTTTCCCACTGCTTGAACACGTATTTCCTTCTCTGGAGACAGGGAACTTGTGTTGACATTTCTTCCTCTGTTCTCTGATACTACAGTGATTTAATGGTGCACGTGTACACTCTGTGAGAATAAACATTAGGTAGATCCTCCACCCCATGTGTTAGCTTGCAGGAAGCCTGGTTACCCTAGGGCAGGAGGAACTGAGGAGAAAGAGCAGGAACCAACTTCTGTGGTATAAAGCGTTTATACAGTGCTCACACCTGAGCTCAGCTCATCCTAGGACCAACCCTGGTAGGGCTTAAAAGTTCTCAGCATTAGCATGTGGAAGTTCGGGAAAGGACTTAATGTTGAAGTTGTCGTTGAGTTCATTCCTGAAGATATCAGTTAGCCAGAGGACGTCAGGAGAAATAGTACCAGGCAGAGGAAGCAGCCAGTGCAAAGGCCCTGAGGTGGGACTGTGTTTGGTGAAGAAGAGGCACAGGAAGGGGTCTGTGTGGCTGGGACAGAGGGTGGAAGGCTGAGAATGGAGATGAGGTATCAGACCTCTCAATGGCCCTGGGAGTGAGATGGAGTCACTGAAAAATCTGTGCAGAGAGTGATATGCTTTAAAATTTATACTACAAAGGGTGATCACTCTTGCTGTGTGTGGAGAATAGACAGGGGACAAGGGAGGGAGGGGGGAGACTGGTTAGGAAACTACTGTCATAATCCACATGACTGATGATAGTGCCTTGGACCATGAGAAGAGGTCTGACTTCAGGTCTGTCCTGAAGATAAGACTGAAAGGATTTGTTGAGGGGGGCGGGCAAGGCTGACACCAAGGTTTTTGGCCTGAGCACCAGAATGGTGAGCTCTCATTTACTGAGATGGAAAAAGCTGAGAGAGAAGCAGATTTGGGGGAGGGTTGAAATTAGGGCTTCAGCTTTGAACTTGTTGAGTGTCGGCATCTGTGAGATACCCAGTGGGCACATGAAATGGGTGGATGTGTGTGTTGGGCTGGATGGAAACAGAGCTTTGAGTGCAGATAGTGAAGCGGTTGAAGGGCTGATCCAGGGGAAGACAGAGTTGGTCTAGACGTATTGTCTAGAGCGGGAGTTGGCAGACAGCAGCTGAATTGTTTTCTCTTTTTAGAAATAAAGTTGTTTTATTGGGATGGAGACATTTGCATTCCTTTATCTAGTGCCTAGGCTGCTTTTAAACGGCAACTGCAGAGTTGAGTGATTGAAACAAAAACTTAGAGCCTGCCAAACCAACAAAGTGTATTATCTGGCTTTTTGCAGACAAGGTCTGTCATTCTGCATCGGAGACCAGAAATATGAGGAGGGTCCAGCTAGGGAGACAGAGGAATAGCCAGGGAGGAGGAGGGACCCTGAGGGATCTGGACTGTGGGCCAGGTGGTATAAGAGTTTCAGTCAGGATGGGTGACATTGGGCAAACTACTTCACCTATGAGGACAGCACAGGGTGTTGTAAATGAGACAATACACATAAAACCCTTACCACTGTGTCTACATACAGCAGGTGCTCAGCAAATGTTTGTACAGGACACACTACTACTTGCTTAGCCTGCAGTCCTTGGCCCAGGCTCTGCACTGTGGACGAGATTCAGGGTGTTTGAGGACCACCCCCACCCCGCTTGAGTAAGCCCCATGACCTGTGCTCAGGGCCCTGAGGAGGCAGGAAGGTGAGCCAGGGACACCTGCCCTGACCCTGTACACCTTGTCCCCAAGAGGACCTCGAAGGAGTGCTCCAATCCTCCAACCTCTGCTTTTCCCTTGGGCAAACAGTCTTCACTGAAAGCTTTTGAGCAAATGGTAGTCCCGTCTTTATGAGATTACCAGCGTCAGCACATTGCACGTGTCAGGATTTGGTAGGTTCCTGTGGGGCTGCACTTGAGACAACATGGTTAGCAGTGCCGGCCTGGGGAATCGGACCACACTCCCCTGTGCTGGAGGAGGTTCTCGATGCCAGCCTTGGCTCGGCCCATCTCCCAGGAAGAGCCTTTGATGGCAAGCTTGAGGAGGGTGTGAGACCCATCGCGGCTGCTTGAAAGATCCTGGCTCTGAGGCTGGGGTAGGGAAAAAATACTTTGCATTCATCTACTGGTTTGCATTCAGCACACCAGCTTCACCCGATCCCTGAAAGGGCAAGGAGTCACAAGAGCCCATGGAGTGTTTGTCCTTCAGGGAAAGTCATGAAAGAGAATCTGGCCTCTTCCACTCACTTGTTCTTGCATTTGTGATTTCCCTGGTTGGCCACAGAAGCAGTGGTTCTCAAAGTGCGATCCATGGGCCACAGCATCAGCCCCTGGAAACTCCTTAGAGATGCGAACCTCAGTGTCACCACAACCCATGGAATCAGCAGCTTGGATGTGTGGACTTGTGCAAGTTAGTTGAGCTCTCTGAAGTAAATGAGAGTCGACAACATTGTAATAACTGTGTGTGGTGCCAGGTGCGCACCTGAAATATCGGGGGCGGGGGACTCTTTGTAAAGAATATGATTGTCTAACCACTATGCTGTACGCCTGAAACAAACACAAAATAAGATCGAATGCCAACTGTAATTAAAAAAAAAAAAGATGAAATGAGGTGAGCAATCCTCTGAGTTTAATAAGTCCTCCAAGTCAGGAATGTCAAACTCATTTTCAACGGGGGCCACCTCAGCCTCACATTTGCCTTCAAAGGGCCGAATGTAACTTCAGGACTGTCCAAATGTAACTACTCCTTAACAGTTAAGCAAGAGCTCGGTGCTGCCACCAGGTAGGAACAAGGTGCCAGGCTGGATTCGGCCCGCGGGCCTTGTGTTTGCCACCTGTGATCCAAGAGATTCTGATCATGCTAAAATTTGAGACCCACCTCTCTAGAGATTCTTCTAAAAGATTCCCATTTTTGGACAATGAGAAGTTCCTGCTGAGAGAATTTTTCAGATTTCATCCCTTTACACTTCTCAAACTATTTTTAATCTGAGCTAATCTGCCAGTCATCTTTCCAAAATGAAGGCTTTCCCATTTTCTTCAAAATCTTATGGGATATCAATCATAATTTAGCTTTCCTTACAGGCTCAGGGCATAATCATGGATATAATTATGGCTACATCGGGTGTGGGGCTTTTGGCATCACACCTCTTTCTCTGTATACTTTACCAGCTTTAAAAAGCCTTTAGGTGTTTGTTGTTTTATTCTTCATTGTCTGGATGTCAGCTGTTATTACTATATCTAATAGGAGCCCCATCGCTTTCTAAATTTTTTTTTTTATTTTAAAATTAATCTTATACAGGGACTGAAATAACCGAGACAGTTAATAAAGTTTACCAAGCCAGAGAAAATAAGTAAAGAATAAGAGTAGATAACTAAACGAGGAGCTGAGGGCATTTTAAAATGTAGATAGAATCTTCTGTACCTGAATTTTGCAGCATAAAATTCAGATTCTCTCATGCCTTACTGTTTACTTCTGATCTTGTTCTCAATAGTTGCTGTTTTCAGTAACGGACAAATTGTTGGACTATACTATCACTCAGTAGTTCTCCTGAATGTTCCCCCACCATGTTACACTTTCCCATCCTTTGCTCCCTTTCTTTGTTATTGACATGTATTTTCCTAAAAGCTACAGCTCATAACATCATCCATTCACATGTAAATTACTGCTCTTTGGAATCAAAGGTAATTACTAAATGTGAAGCCTCTCTCCTTTTCTCCCCCCTTTTTTCCTGTTGTTCTCCTTTCCCCCTCTTCCCCTCCCTCTTAGGCTCCCAGTGCAGCCTGGGGGAGAGAGTACACAAGGCAAATCAACTGGGCTTCTCTGAGCCTTGAACTGCAACATTTTAAATGCAGACGGCAGTGCCTGCTCCTGCTTTCTCCACGTGGTGTCACAAGAACCTGGGCACATAGTGCAGTATACACCTACACACCCAGGATGCATTGCGTTAGGGTGCGTCCCAGGCTTCACGTAAGCCTGGAGGTTGCTTCTTCAGTGTTCTCTTCCTCCATAGTCCACTGCCTTGGCTCAGAGGCAATGGGACGGTGCTATATTTCTTGTCATGCTTCCGAATGTGCCCAGTCAACACAGACATAAAGTAAAGCCACAAAGACAAAGCTGGTATTCACCACAGAAAATGTTGAAGGGAAAGACAAAAACGTTCAGTGACATCTCCACACCCAGGCCTTGTATGGCTGTGGAAGGCACAATAGAGTGTGTAATGCGGTGTTCTGGCTGTTCTCACTGCTTGGGAGTCTGGTGCATTCTGCAGTACGGGGTATGCCAAGTATTTAGACCACATGCCTGCTCGGTGCCTTCAGGCTACTGGAGGGCACTGGGGTCTCTGCATGTAGGGCCTGCCAGCCCAGAGTCTGAGTGAGGCAGGGGCATACATTCCGCTGGTCAAGGCCGTTCTGGACCGTGATGGTGAGCAGATCAGAGAGAGCCAAAGAAGCCTCCAAGAAGCATACCACCACTGATTCAGAGACATTCATTCTCCTAAGCAGACTTCTTCCTTCCATTAAGTCTGTCTGGTTTTGATGCTGACAGCTACTGCTCCTGGAAGACTTGTAAGAAGACTTGCATGCACTTCTGCCCTCCAGCAGGAAGATTCTGGAAGGTCTAACGCAGTTTATTTTACCACCTTTCTGCCAATCCTAACCCTATCCTTTCTTTATAACCCAATTTAAGCCTGGCCTTCCCTATGAAATCAGCAAAGGCATCAGTCTTCATGGCCCCGTCCCTACCTCTGGCTTCTTCTAGCACTTATTGTCTGAGATTCTCTTTGGCTCTTACCATCTGCTGCCTTGTTAGGTAAATTTATTAGGAATATGTCTTGCTTCCTCCACCAACCACCAGCATCTTAGAGAAGTACAAGGACTTATAAACACAGGTTCTGCTCCAGGGCTGGGATGCCCCTGGAACAGTAGCATGTCCTCTCCCCCTGGGTTGAGAAACTGTGTCCCAGGGGCTGGTCTGGAGGCAGTTCCTACAGGGTATCCAGAGGTAGCAGAGATGGAGTGAAGGAATGAGTAGCCTTAAAGCCTGGCAGTTGCTGTTGCATATCTCATCCCAGGGAGAAAGGGAGGGAGGTCAAAGCCAGGGACACAATAAAGGATGAAGAGTCCAGTAAGTGATGCAGGACTGAGGCTGTGAAGGTCCGCCTGCCAAGGTTAGGGGCCTCTTTGGTGTTGTTGCATGATGTTTTTTTGTTGTGTGGAAACAGGCTGTTTCTTTTAAAGGCTTCAGGCAAGTTGGACATTTATATCATGGAATGCTTCCAGGTGTGAGGCCAATGGAAGTGTAGCTCTCACTGCTGGTCCCCATCCATAGAGAGACCACAATGTCCCACTCTCCTCACTTTTGAAGTGCAGTTGTTGGGCTGAATCCTTTCTTGTTCCAAAGTCCTAGCAAATGAGTTGAAGGAATTGAGAGCCAACCAATCTCTTATGAAATGACTGGATGTTCCAAGGAGTACCTATTTAAAGAATTTCGGACATAGAAACACATCCTTTCTCAAATGGTGGAGGCTTGGGGCCAAAAGCTGGGCCATCCTTGAAGGGATGGATGTTCAATGTTTTCTTCATTGGGAGTGAAGCTCCTGCACATTTAACAACAAAAAAGAAAGCTTGCATGGGTTTGGGGGTGGAGGAGGGGCTTATTTCTTCTAAGGACACTAAATTGCAATGGATTAAAAACAGGAGATGGTGGATAATGACTATCATCAGAGAAGTAAATGCCAGTCATACAAGAAAAAAGGTAAGAGGAGGGTGAGGTGTACAGGCATCTGGCTTCACTTAGCCGATGCTGTAGTGATATTGGTCCTTAGGAGATCTGCTTCTTTTTAGGGGTGATGGGCTGTGCTCCCATAAAAGCATCCCAAAGACCAATTTGGAGCAGGAGAGCCAGGGAGAGTGGTCAGTTGCCATGAGGAACAGAGATTCCCTGCAGAGAAGTTGCCCTTGTCTGTGCACAGGGACAGTGACAGTGACAGGTAGAATGATGCTTCTTAAACTCTAATGTACATACCAGTCACCTGGGGGATCTTGTGGAACTATAAGTTCTGATTCAGTAGGTCTGGGTGGGCCTAAGACTGTGTGCCTAAGCAACTTCCAAGTGCTGTTGATGCTGCTGTCTCTGGGCCTTGTTTTGAGTAGAAAGGGTAGAGTGGGGTCTGGAGGAAGAAGCCATAGACCTGAGTTCCAGCTCTGTGTGTGGCCCTGGACAAGGCACAGACTCTCTGAGACTCAACGTTTCCTCAACGGTGTCCAAGGGAGGTTGTTGCAGTCTTGTCCGGCAGGACCGTGTGTTGTTGTGGAATGCTTGTCCTATATCCCCGGGCAAGTAACAAACAAATTCATGCGAACTAAAGGAATCCGGTGGAGAAAAGGGATAGCTTGGCTGTTCTCTCTCAGTGAGAGAGAGGGCCCCTACCCCTGGCCTGGGCAGGCCTTTATTGACACTCTAGGTACATTACATCCAGGATGGTTCTCATTAACTATGCACAGGTTCACTTTGGGTGGATACCTTTTACAGATAACAGAGGAAAGAATGTTGCCAATCACTTCAAAGAGAAAGGTCATTTACAAATGTAAAGGAGAGAAGGCTGAGCTGTTTACATTCTATGCTTGGGAAGTCTAGCACAAGTCACAGTAAACTTCTGCTGTCTCCATCCCTGTCTCCAGGTGAGGGAGTTTTTGCAAGAGCAAGTTTAAAAGCGGCTTAGGGACAATGCATGCCTGATTCCCCATGGGAGACTTATTCACAGATGTTCCCTGCATGCCAACACACATCTGTCTGCTTTCAGAACCAGAGCTGAGTCACAGGTCACATCGCACACGAATAGGTTCCCTATAGGAGACCCTCTCCAGTGCTGCAGTGCAGTGTTTCTGTTACAGTCACAGAGAGAATTTCTTGTTACAGTCGCAGAGAGGCTTCCCCTTGTTCTTCCTTGGATTAGCCTGTGGGCCCTGGAGGGTGTGCCCAGTGCTCTTACAACAGGGAGATGTACTTGGTTCATTCACCCTGTGGGGGTTGTATAGCCAGCCTCTCCCCGTGCCTTCAAGTGTACAGACCAGATTTTATGTTATTTCAAAGACTCATAGACAGATACAGCAGGCTGATCATTCGTGAAGGTTGGGGTGGGGAGTTGAGCCAAAAAGAAAAGAAGACAGAAAAAACTCATGAACATGAACAACAGTATGGTGATTATGGTGGGGAGAGGGGTGGGTGGAGGTGGCAGAGGGGATGGGGGGATAAATGGTGATGGAAAAAATACAATAAAAATGATTTAAAAAATTAAAATATAAAAATAAATTAAAAATTAAAAAAAATAAGAAAATTTGGTGACCCCTGTCCCATCTCCATTCCTCTGGTGGTTCGGAAGTGGCTTTCCCATCTCCGCTTTTCGCATGTTCATATTCGCACTCTGCCCCTTAGATTCTCCTGTCCTTCTGTCTAGGGTGGTGCCCTGCGGGGCCACCCTGAAAGAGTGCCCAGGCCTCAGACCTCCATGCCTCCGAGATGACATGTCCAGTGTGTTCTCTACAACAATAGCTGCCAGGCCTGTGACAGTTATGTAATCGGTTTCTTTTTTTAACCAAGTTTGAAAATGTGTGCATTATCCTTTAGGTAATAAATGAAATAAAAAAAAGCTGGAAACAAATCAGCTTTGCAAAGTGGGGCTGAAGCTTTTTCTCCTCACTGCACCTTTTATTTCTTTGTTTGCTTGTTTATTTATTTATTTTGGTTCTTGTTGCTTTTTAAGGAGCTGATGGCAAGTGATTTCTTTTTAACCCTTTTTAAGGGCCCAGGTGATGTTTTGCTCTTGGCTGTTTTCTCCTTCGGGCTGATGTCAATGTGGCCTCCAGACGGCGACTCTGGGCGTGGGCGTGATTCGGGAAAGCATCACATCTCCCCTGACGTGTGGTGGCTTTTGCTCCCAAGGCTCATACCCTGTCCTGTCCTCTCTTCAGAGAATCTCCCTCCAGCATGGAGATTAAACTGAGGCAAAACATGTCTCCCTACCCAGATGTATCCACCGAGGACTGCAAGCTGAGAGAATCCCTGTCTAGATGTGCCCCCTGGATCAGCTTCCATTTGACCCTGTTAGGCCATTGCCTCTTTGCCTTCATAAAATGCCATTAACACTTTAAACGCAGCAGGTTGGCTTGGGGTCATACCGTCTGCATTCTGCGCAGCAGGCCCTTCATTCTGCTGGGATGTGACCTCTGCTGAATGTGTTTAGCAGACACACCTTCTGGGCACAGTGTGTGACAACCGGGGACTAGAAGACTGGACGAGGTGACATCCAGATGTGGAATCCTTCTACCTGGGGGGAGGTGGCTGATGGTGTCACACAGTTAATCTATAATAGGACCCATGTGAGCTGCTGCTAGAGAGGCTCCCTTGGCTGGCCAAGTGTGAAGGAAAATCGCCTCATGGAAGGCAGAGGTCTGATGTCAGCAGGAAGCGACCCCCCCCCTTAACTGAGCACCTAGACACTGAATGGAGGTTGTCTTGAATCATCTGATGTCACCTCTCATTAGTATTTCTCCACCACGTTCCCTGCCACGCTTTCCTCCGCGGTGCATGGAAAGCTATTAACAACACACGCACGTGGCGCATCTGTGGAGCCATTATTGCTGCCTGAGAGCTGTATTTGTGTGAAAATTGAACGCCCTGTGAAGATGTGTAATGGCTTCCTGCTCCGTCCCCTACACCCCCACCCCTTTTCTCTATGTAAAGACATATTAACATCTCTGGTGCTATCTGGAGGAGACAACCTTTGAAGTGAGGCTGCATGAAGATCAAATGCCCTTCTCTGAAAGTCTCATGCTGGAATGAGCGTGCAGACCATGTGAGAAGCCGGAGGGCTGCCTGAGGCACAGGGGCAGGACAGCTTCACGTGAAGGCTGCAGGCCCCAGTCTCTCTCTGGTCTCTGTCCCCAATGTGTGTCAGCTCTCCCAAGCGTGGGCTGAGTAGATGTAGGGCCACATCGTTATCTAATTCTTAGGATAGCTTGCTAATGCCTTTCCCAAGATCCACATGGGGGGGGGGGTCCTGTCCCTCACTTTAACAACTTGTATGTCTTGGTGATAAGGGACCCTCTGATCTCCTAAAATATTAGTTTCTGCTCCTCAGTCGTCAGTGGAGATGCCCATGGCTGTAATGTGGTCCTGGGTGGAATGAGCCAGGGTTTGAGGCAAGAGGAGGGGAAACAGTTGTCCTCTCCACTGCAAAGCTGGCTGGGCCTGTTTAAGGGGTTTTACAGACCACTGACCTGTCCAGTGCTCAGAGAATAATCTACAGCTTAGCTTCCTCTAAGCTCGCTGTACTGGCTCATCACCCCTGCTCAGCCCTCTTGCCCCACCCCTACCTCAACCAAAGAGGGGCTCAGGCATGCAGAATATTGCATTCTTGTGATGCCAACATATTGTGTGACACAGGGGGTCTGCAGGGCAGAGGCTGCTGTGCCTGCGACTGGCTCTGATAGCCGGCCCTCTCCTTCCACCGCCTTCCCCACGCCACCCCACCCCAAGCAGGCCCTGGGCATGGAACGTGCTTCATGCTCCAGGAGCAGAGAGTGACACGAGGCAAGGTCTATGGCAAAGGGGAGAATGTGTGCTGAGCCTGGGGAGGCGCTGATTGGCTGGCAGTGAGGTCATGCAATGCAGTCTAAATGTGGAAGCAGCAGTACCAGCATCGAGGGCGTGCCTCCTCAGTGAGCTGAGTTGCCTGCCAGCCATCTGAAGGACAAGGTCTCTGGGAGGATCTGCAGACCTTGTGTGGCTGGCTGGCTCACAGAGCAGAAGGATCTGTGGGGTGGAGACCAGTTGGCGAGATCTGTGTTGTCATTACTGTTCCCTGCCCCTAAACCCACTGCATTTCTGACCTCTGCTCTTACATGGGGATCTCTTAGAGGAAAGGGTAAAAGAGCTTGAAAATGGGGATCTGGACCTCAGAGCTACCTGGCTGGGAAAAGATGAGTGGCGATCAGTATTGCTGTTGAGGAGTGGGATGGTTTCCAGGGTAACCAATGGTTTAACTCCTCCAGTGATATGGACCTCCCTGGGGGACTTCCTAAGTACAGTTCTAAGTTCAAAATTGGGCCACATGTCCACCTCCAATCTCTTCATTCCAGCCCACTTCCTACTACTTAGTGTCAATGGTCATTTTAACCACGAAGCATTGAGGAATTCAAGAGGACACTGTGGGCTCTTGCTTTTCTTTACTAAGACACCTCTTCAAGGACAGAGCTAGCCTCAGGAAAAGTCTTCCAAGGCTTAGCAGTTTCCAGAGGTCATAGAAGGTGCTCAAGAAATGCTTCTGGTGAATTAAATGAAAGGTAATTAATTGAGTGCCTGCTATCTACCAGTCAGGGGTCATGGGAGTTGAACATGGGACTTTGGGACTCGCCTTTGAGAAGGTCATTTGATCATTTGTTCAACAAATATTCCAGACTCTTTACTATAGGCCTGATACTGTTCTAAGTGTTTAGGCTATGACAGTAAATAGAACAAAGTCCTTGCTTTCACAAAGCTAACATTTTAAAGAGAGATACAGGTAAACAAGAGAGCTGATGACAAAATGAGAGAAGATGAGATAGGTGAGTAGACGCTATCTCCTATCTGATAGGTTGAGACTACTTTGATTTGGTAGCCAGAAATGACCTCTGTAAAGAGGCGACATTTAAGTCAAGAGCTAGTGAAGCAAAGGAGATAGCCATGGGAAATTCTAGGGGGAAATTGTCCCAAGCAGAGGGAACTGGAGAGGCACAGCCCTGGGTCAGGACCAGCTTGGCGGCTCCAGGAACACAAAGCAGAAGAGCAAACAGGTGGGGAAGTGGTATGTGATAAGGATGGCAACAAGGGCAGTGGTGGGTCCTGTAGGGCCTTGGAGGCCACAGGAAGTCTTTAGAATGTTAAGCTTTAGGGCAGGTCATAGATTATTGACTATCCAAAGATAAACGTTCTAATAGTTAATGATAACTTCTGCTCTGTCACTCAAGTAGAAACAGAGTTTGTTAGTGGGCTGCTATGGTCCTGTGTCTTCACGGTGAGGTGTGTCTTCCATCTCAGGGCACACAGTAGTTCTTCTGGGATGCTAAGTGGCAAGACTGGGAGGGCAGCTGGAACAAACTCTCCCTGATCATCCTCAGTTTTCTTCCATTATCCCAAAGCCTTTTTTTTCCTTCCAAAATAATTCTGGCTATATATTTTTAGATGCTTACTTTGCCCTAGGCCCAAGCTCAGCCTCTCTATATATTATTTATTTTAATCCTCATAAAATCATGGGAGGTAGGTAGTATGATTCACATTTGACAAATGAGTCAAATGAGGCTTCAAGAGGTAAGATAACCTCCTTAAGATGGCTTATCTAGGAAGTGATAGAAACAAGCTTCAAACTCAAGAACAAGATACTTTTGGCAATCTTGGTTGAAGGTGAATAGCTTGGAAGCCCCTTCTGAGTAGGGGTAAGGGTGGGAAGAGGAGAGAGAGATACTGAGACGCATATTGTAATATCATGGGTTAATCCAAGAGCAATTTTGTCCCCCAATGGGAAAATTAGCAATATCTGGGGACATTCTTGTTTGTCATCCCTGGGAGGTAAGAGGAAGTGCTACTGACATCTGGTGGGTAGAGACCAGAGATGCTACTCAACATGTGGGATGCACAGGGCAGCCCCACAACAAGGAATGAATTGCCTGTTCCCAGACATCGTTTGTGCCGAGGCTGAGAAAACCCAGGTTAAGGTCTCACAGTGTGACCTGCTCTCTGCTTCCTGCCTCCTATATCTGCCCTGAGGTTATTACATCACGTCGTTCCAGGTACAGGATGAAAATCAAAATGGAAATTTGAGATGGCATGGAGATGGTGCTTTTCCCCAGCTCTCTGTGCCGTGGAAGCTGTTGTTAGTGATGGGGATGAAGGGCTTGATCTCAGGGCCCTCGTGTGGGACTGTGGCAGCCGGTGGTGTAGGGGAGGCATCAGGTCATTTTCTCTACTCTGGTTCCCTCATCTGTAAAGTGGAGGTGATCATACCCCCTCCAGCCTCTGAGGTTTGTTGTGAGAGTTTCACATGAGAATAGATGTGAACACACTTTTGTAAAAGGACTATATAACTGTGTCATTACTAATCCAGTACCACTAATAAAACTAAACCATTATTCTGCCCCTGTGACACCAATTTGCAGAACCATTAGAGTTCTGTACATTAGCATCTTAAAGAGCCTTGGAAAGGTCATGCCTAAGAAAATGGGCGGTGATGCACCTGAGCATTATTACAGGGAGGTGGGGAGACATGTGGTTTCTCATTCAGTTACTCCAGTGTCCTTTGTTCACTTTCTTGCATCATCATTACTTTTAGAAGTGATATAATAACTTCATTAATAAAGTTGCAACCCTCCTCCCACCTCTGTCAGGGCTTTGAGAACGCAGTCTGAACAGAATAATTAATTAATGGGAATGAAGAGAACAGCTCAAGTCATGGCAATAGACGATCAAATAGCAAGGAGGAAGCTGCAAAAAAGTCCCTGTTGTGTGGCACTGGGCAACAAAGAGGAGGCCAGGAAAGTCCCTGAGTTCCAGACCAGCAGGCAGACTGTCTTCTGGGGGGCTGCCTTCTTACTTCCTTTCTCACTCTGAAAGCTGCAGAAGGTACTGAGGGAGGCATTGTGACCGTTCTCTGATGCCAACCAGAACAGCGCTAAGAGCAGAGTGTGCGGCGGGAGGCAGTCTGCAGCTCCGTAACCTACGGAGGACCTGTCTCACAGGAAGGGCTGGGGAAAAGGATCCCTTCACGAGCTCACTTTAGAAGTATGTAGATAGCCCCTTGTATAAAAGTTCCCTTCTAACTGTTCGCTAAGAGGAAGTCCATCTCTCCTTTCTATAATTAAAGATAAGATCCTGTTTCTTCCAGAGAATGAGGAGTAATATTGTCTTAAGTTTACCCTGAAGTACCATCATGTGATTAAAAAGCTGAAGAAATCCTCTTCCTAACTGCATGGTTTCCGTATGGGCTCTAAGTGAAGTCTGTCGTGCTTCACCTGTATATCGCCAGGCTTCGCCTGGATTTATTGGCTAAACACCATCAACCTTCCCTGTCCCTGGTTAACATCTTCCTCATGACCTCAAAGCCCTGTGCTATTTCTTATTTCCATTTATTTATTTGTGTATCTATCTATCTATTTTTCATGTCCTCACCCAAGGACATTTTTTTCATTGCTTTTTTAGAGAGAGAGGAAGGGGCAGAGGAGGGAAGAGAGAGAAACATCGATTGGTTGACTCCCTTAGGGGCGCAGACTGGGAAACGTAAGCACCCAGACCATGGCTTGAGCTGACAAACCATGTGTCCTGATGGGAATGGAACCCACAAGCTTTCGGTTATGGGACTAGGCTCCAACCAACTGAGCCACACCAGCCGGGGCTCCTATTTCTTTTTGGGCACCTGAATATGGTTGCACAGGACATGATGAAAACTGTTTTTTCCCTTTCTTTCCAGTTTCTACCTATAACCCTATCTAGTGTCTCAAGGCTCCATGGGGGCATGGGAAAGAATACTCCAGGGACCGAAGAGACCTCGGGTCTAGACGTGGCTCTGCGTTCGATAGTTTGACCTTAGACAAATCATCAAAACTCTCTATGCTTTAGTTCTTCCTCTGGAGTAGGACAGTTGGACTAGATATTTCCAAGGGCCTGTCTAACTATCAGGTTGTGAACTGGGGATGGCTTTTGTTTCATTCCATTTTGCTGAGAGAAGCCTTTGTTTTATCGTAACCCCCAACCCAACTCCATATTTTTATATCTCTCTGAGTCTTTGAGATTTTTTCAGGAAAATGTAAAGGGGTGTCCATGGTTCAGGGTGATACAAAGGTAACCATGGCCAAGGGAGATGCAAAGGGTGGCCATGGTCAAAGGAACAAAGAGGATGGCCATGGTTCAGGGCGATGCGACTGTGTCCATGAGTTAAGAGACCATAAGCGTGGCCGTGGTGGATCACTCTTGGCAGGTTTTTGCCATCTCAGGAAGACATGGGAGGGTGATGAGTTACTGATGGTAGCTTCAGTGGAATTAGGAGCAGAAGGACTTTAAAACAGCCTTCAAGATGTAGCACTCAAATGGTCACTGGCTCACAGCTATCGGCCAACTTGAATAGACAAGCTGACAAGATAAAGCAGAACCTAGACAACCTCATAATGTAGCAGACCCTGCAGACCTCTTTTTCATGGATAATTACCACAGCCTTCAATATTAGGAACATGGCAGTGAATCTGTACAACTGACTCCTTTCTCGGGATGGAACCAGAGCCCGTGGAGTGCATGTGGCTCTGTTGCCCTCTAGTGGCCAGAAGGGAGCAGACTGCCTCCCAACACCTCCGTAGTTACCTGCTTGGTGGTGCAGCTAGGACATGAGCCAGGGTTCAGAGTCCTCCTGGAACACAGAGCATGGGGAGGTCGGGGGGAGCTCAGGGATGCCTTTCAGCACGACTCTTACCTGAGATGAGGCAGAGGGGGTCACATCTTCAGCCCAGAGAGGCCTTTTTTTGCTCAGAGTCATGTAAAATACCCAGCTATAGAGCTGCAATATTCCTGCTTCTTTTGAGGTCAGGTGTCTGTGTTTTGGGGTAGCTTAGGCACCTGGAATCTGCTGTCACCGACACACATTTGCTATGTCACTTCCGCCTTGGGTAGATGTTGCCTCTAGCAAACAGATATCATTATGTGCTTTTCCAATTAACACTTCCCGAGGGGAGCTGGTTAATATGGATGAGGCTTTTAAACATTTGGCTTTGAAGAGAGGGTTGTATGCAGTTGGAGCAGAAGGAGCCAACGCCTTAGTAACTGGCTAAGGTTTGCAGAGGAGCGAGGCAGTCTGGGGGCATGTGCCCTCGCTGGGACTCAGGGTCTTCATGGCATATATTATCATGCTTCAGACTTTAAATGATTTTTTCAGGTAAAATTGAAAGTGGGTTTAGGTGGAGATTATTTCAAGAAGGCTAGTACCCTTGACTCATAGCAAAAGAGATGGATTGCTGAAGGTCACATGTTCGTTGTTGATCTTGGGCTCAGGCAAAACATTCTCAGTGGGGAACCCTTACTCCGACGTTGGCCCTTTATAACAGGCAATTAAACAAGAAGCCTAATTTGTGGAGAAGTTGCAGCATGTAGTAGGATGAGAGTAGCATGAACTCCACTGCCAGGAAAGAGTCCAAGACGATTTCGAGGCAGGGACAACGCTAAATTGGGAATGGCAGCTTCCCTTACACTTTGGGCAGGAATGCCCTGTGTACCTGGTCCTGTCCTAGCAGCTCTTTAAGTCATCGAGAGGAAATAGGGGAAATCGGACATTTCGTAGAGTTGAAGAGGGGTGCTTTGAAAAAACACAGGCTCTTCATCTAAGGATGTTTGGAACATACCGTACGGTAAAGAGATTGAGGGTTTAAATGAACTTTTATAGCATATTGCATTTCTTCCTTTGAAAATGAGGCTTGTGAATTACCTTTTACATTTCATAATAGAAATTTAATCTTATTTCTCACTCCCTATTCTCCCTAGCATATAGTTAACTTATAAGAACCTGGTGCCTTAGAGTGAGAGTTCACCTAAAAGTAACCATTTTATGGAAGATTCTACAACACCAAAGCCGATATTTTTTGCCCGTGTACTTCTTGCCTCCCACGCTTCAGAATCACCATTGATTATTCCCCTTTTATTCCATACCTCTCCAGTCCCTCCCCCTGCCAACATCCCTTTCAGTCATTTACCCTATCCTGTAGACTTAAATTTTTTTTTAAGTTATAAGGGAAAGTTTATTTAGAAAGTTACAAAGGTAGTAGAAGTGAGCCAGCTGGGCTGCTTAGGCTCAGGAAACAAGTTGCAGAGGCGGAAAGGCCATTGGAGCTTAGGAAAGAGGAGGGCAAAGGTAATATGCTTGGGAGGAAGAAGAGGGGAAGGGGAAAGGGAAAGATGTGGTATGCTCCCAAAAAGGAGAGTGGCCTAAAATTTTTTTTTTAATTAGTTTATGTTCAATATTATTTTGTATTAGTTTCAGGTGTATAGCACATGGTTAGATAATCATGTACTTTACAAAGTGTTCTCCCAATGTTTTGTTCCTGTAGCCTATTAGTTTTTTAACCAGATCACTCTCTGCAAAAGTCATCTTGCTCTAGGGAAGCCCTCATGAACTCATGCACCAGGGTACCTGTGGTGATTTCCAAGCTATTGGCTGGGAAAAGGGTTAAATGGATAGGAAAGAGAGGAAGAAGGAGCAGGAGGGATTGGGGTCCCATGAGCAGGTGAGCAGAGGCATGTTGGGTGGTGGTGGGAAGATCAACTATAGCTGCAGGCCGAGCCAGGCAGTGGGTGAGGCAACTTAAGAAATTTCTGGGACTTCTGGCCAAAGTGGAGGCATAAGTAGATACACTTTGCCTCCTTGCACAACCAAAAGATGAACAACAACAAATTTAAAAACAAAACATAACCAGAACTGCCAAAATATTGAACTCTATGGAAGTCCAACAACCAAGGAGTTAAAGAAGAAACATTCATCCAGTCTGGTAGGAGGGGCAGAGACAGGCAGCCAAGATGGAGAGGACTCGTAGCAGGGCAGCGGCTGGGGGACCAGGGTGGGCGAGGAGGCAGCTGGCAGAGCAGGCTGTTCCACGTCTGTGTGTGGATAAAATGGGAGGAACTACTGTGGAGTGAGACAGACTGTGCAACAGGGTTCCAGCATGGGGAAAGAAAGCCTCAAAACCTCTGACTATAAAATTCTATGGGGGTTGCAGCAGTGGGAGAAACTCCCATCTTCACAGGAGAGTTTGTTGGAGAGACCCACAGCTCAGGGTCTTAGAATGTACACAAACCCACCCACCTGGGAATCAATACCAGAAGGGCCCAATTTGCTTTTGGGTAGCAGGGGAAGTAACTGAAAGCAGCCAAGAGATGAGCAAGTGACATTGTTCCCTCTCGGAGCCTTCCCCCACATACAACGCCACAACGCAGGAATGTGGGTTGCCTTGCTCTGGCGAATACCTAAGGTTCTGCCCCTTAAATGTAACAGGTGTGCCAAGACAAAAAGAAATATGGCCCAAATGAAAGAACAGAGCTCCAAAAATAGAACTAAATGATGAAGAGATAGCCAACCTATTAGATGCAGATTTTAAAACACTGGTAATCAGAATGCTCACAGAAATGGTTGAGTATGGTTGCAAAATAAAGGAAAAAGTGAAGGCTATGCAAAGTGAAATAAAGGAAAATGTACAGGGAATCAACAGTGACAGGAAGGAAACCAAGACTCAAATCAATGATTTGGACCAGAAGGAAGAAATAAACAGTCAAACAGAACAGAATGAAGAAACAAGATTTCAAAAAAATGAGGAGAGGCTTAGGAACCTCTAGGACAACTTTAAATGTTCCATCATCTGAATCATAGGGGTACCATAAGGAGAAGAGGAAGAGCAAGAAATTAAAAACTTATTTGGACAAATAATGAAGGACAGCCTCCCTAATCTGATAAAGGAAATAGACTTCCAGGAAGTCCAGGAAGCTCAGAGAGTCCCAAAGAAGTTGGACCCAAGGAGGAACACACCAAGGCACATCATAATTACACTACCCAAGATGAAAGATAAAGAGAGAATCTTAAAAGCAGCAAGAGAAAAGAAGATAGTTACCTACAAAGAAGTTCCCATAGGACTATCAGCTGATTTCTCAAAAGAAACCTTGTAGGCAAGAAGGGGCTGGAAAGAAGTATTCAAAATCATGAAAGGCAGGAACCTACATCCAAAATTACTCTATCCAGTAAAGCTATCATTTAGAATGGAAGGGCAGATAAAGTGCTCCCCAGATAAGGTCAAGTTAAAGGAGTTCATCATCAACAAGCCCTTATTATGAAATGTTAAAGGGACTTATCGAAGAAAAGAAAGATTATCAAAACTATGAACAGTAAAATGACAACAAACTCACAACTATCAACAACCGATCCTAAAACTAAAACAAAAAGAAACTAAGCAAAGAACTAAAACAGGAACAGATTCACAGAAATGGAGATCACATGGAGGGTTATCAGCAGGGAGAGGGTAGGGGGAGAGGGGGGAAAGGTACAGGGAATAAGAAGCATAAATGGTAGGTACAAAATAGACACGGGGAGGTCAAGAATAGTATGGGAAATGGGGAAACCAAAGAACTTATATGTATGACTCATGGATATGAACTAAGGTGAGGGGTTGCTGGTGGGAGGGGGTGTGCAGGGCAGAGGGGAATAAAGGGGGGGAAAACAGGACAAGTATAATAGCATAATCAATAAAATGTATTTTAAAAAAATTTCTGGAAGCACTTCACTGCACGCCAAGCCATGCTATTCTTTCCCAGCTCACACAGGGCTGAAGTATCACTTTAAACTAGATTCGGTCATGTGTACTTTAGGTGTAAGAGAGATTGCCCCATAGGGTATGGGGGTGTACAGGGGGCATGAAGAACAAATTCAATTATTATCCAGTGTTGTCCTACACTGACACTGGTCTTAGGTGCCCAGCAGTGCAGCCACTAGTATTTGACCCAGTTCCTCTTGCTGGGCTTTCTCGCTCCCAATCTGGTTGTCACACAGCAGCACAGATGGGGAGATGGCTGGGTCTTTTTTGGGAGCAGGTGGCTCTACCAGCTGAGGCTAAAAATGCCCTAACTGAAAGATATTTATATTTCATTCCTGACAACCTTCCCTATGACATACAATGTAGTAAAGTCAGAAGTGTGTGCTCTCTGTTATTTGGGAGCTCTCTTTCTTCGCTCGATTGAATGCTGGCCTCTCTGCTCACATGTGAGACAGAGTTGAGAAGCCTAGATCCACAGCCTTTCATAGGAGGGTCTCCCTTCCCTTCCTGTGGCCTCTGTGACATTTGGTTGCCCTCTTCCTTAATTTACCTTGACAGCTTGTCCTTTGGTTACATATGAAGTGCTTGTGCTGCTGAAGGTTCTGTCCTTGTCACCCTTTATCTCCTCCTAACATCCTCTTTCTGGACAATCTCAACCATCACCTTAATGTTAATGAGTCTCAAGTTCAATGACCAGTCTGGATCACTCCCCTGGATTCCATACCTGTTTCCAGCTTCCTATTGGACATCTGTATCCATTTGTCCCTCAGGTATATCAAACAATGCATCTAAGTCTGAATTTATTCTCTGATCCTCAAAAATTCTCTATTTCTTATTAGAAGAGTAGAAATGAATGGAAAGAATGGAGGACTTTATTTACTCCATCACTCAGTAATTGCCTGTAATTCTTCCTCTTGCTCATCCCATCTACCCCTCCACCTTTTACTTCTAATTTGTCGCCAGGTCTTATAATCTTGCTTGTCAAATATCTTTGCAGGTTGACTCTTCCTCTGCATGTTTACTGTACTGCCCAATTTCAGGGTTTCTTCAACTTTGTTTGGCCTCTGACATTTGCCTCCATGTGTCCAGGAGGTATATAATGTTTATCTCTAAAGGAAAATTCTAAAGCAGATTCAGAAAATACATGGCTGTGAGCTTAGGGGATTCACATTCAAAGATTTATCTCAGTCTATGTTCCCAGAGGCATAGTTCCAAAAAGACCTAGCAGAAGGCAAAGAATTTTTATTTTCTTTCCATCAGCTCCTCACCTTCCACCCTATAAGTTGTCTTAGAGTCATCTTTGCTTCTTTTGAGTTTTAAGTCATAATCTTCCCTCAGGCTTAAGAGGAAATTGGTTGCATTTTGATGAGATGAGTCACCTTTGATGTCACAGTCTTTACTATCCAAGAACAAGGAGTTGTTAGTACCTTGACATCTAATTGTAGAAGTTCAAGCACTTCCTTGGAGTTCAGAGGGAAAAGCTGAACTCTAACACACAGATTCTGCTGGGAGTAAATGACTGTGTCCTCTAAAGCGAGGAGAGTGAAATTCTGTTTGAATGATGCCGTTGGAATGTTAAAAGAAATCCAGAGGGGGAAATCCAAGTGAATAATACATATTGGGTCTCGCCCCTCATTTGACATTCCAGTCAGATCAAAGCGAACCCTGGGAGATCTTGGAATTTAATGTCACATAAAAGTGCTCCTGGGCAAGGAGCTTTATTACACACAGTGATGAAAAATATGGGAGGCGCCATCTCTGGGTATTTTTCTATCAAATCTTTACTCATTTCACATGCTTTGCAAACACAAGCCAAAAGTGCTCTATTTAAGCATCTACATTTATTGGGATTTCTTTAAGAAATAAACAGAAGAATCACATTTCACATGTGTTAGGTGGTGTAATAGTAAACCATATTGAACAAGTTGGGAAAGGTTTCTTTTTCCATCAGTACACAAAATGTCTATGTGTAAATATTGGAACCACTTTTCAAAGGGAGAGTGCTGTTATCAGCTTTGGGAGCAGGGATGTGGGATGGGTGGAGGAGGGCAAAGGGGGAAAAACTGGGACAACTGTAGTAGAATAACAATAAAAAATGAGTAAAAAATTTTTAAAAAGAAAAGAATCATGTAGGTCAACATATGGCGTCTTCATTCGACTGTAGGTGTGTGAGTGTGTAGGTGTGTGTGTGTGTGCATGCATCTCTGTGTTTTTAATATTTTAGGATTAGCAGAATGACAAAATGTGCAAAGAAAGGTAGATGATGGCTATATTAAGCAGCACAAAAATGTGAGGAGGAGGTAGAGAATGAAAAAGAAAAGAGAGAAAAAAGATTAAGCAGGAAGGGGGACATAGGTTTAAGTCTAAAAGAAAAGATGAATTTCTTGAAACTAGAAAAATCAAAGGAATGTATTTGTTTTCCCCTTACAGCAATAACCACTTTTTTTTTTTTGAGAGCTTTACACATTAACACCTAAAAAATAGATTTGGGCTATAAATACAAGCTGTCTTCAATGCATATCTCTGGAATTATTTTCCCCTGTGGGTACTTCGTGGTCTTATGACAAGACCATGCCCTAGTCTGACAAATTAGAAAATACCAGCCTAAGTTTTCTCTGATCATATGATTCCCTTTGCCCTCTTGCCTAGAAACTCTTTCCATCTTTTCCCTTAACCAACTTTTTACTTCTTCTAGACTAGCTCAGCTGTGTCACCATCCCTGCCTATCTTTGTCCCCTTCCTTGGTCTTGCTGAGTCTGTCTGCTCTGTATTCTGACCACTTATTATATTCCAGTGACCACTTAATGTCTCTCCCACGAGGCCATGAACTTCTTAAGGGCAGGGCCCTGTCTTATTCCAATCTGTGTTCCTGGAGCCTAGCATGGTGTCTTAGGTGCTCTACAGACATTCTCTGAATCGAAGGTACTGCCATTTTCATGGTCCAGCCCTCGATGAAGCCAAGGCCTCCTTTCAGAGGAGACAGTCACCTCATGGATGTGTCTTGTTCAGCATCTGACAGTGTATTGACAAACATTATACACTCTCTGTTGCAAAGCCAAAATTTGTTCTTCACAAACCGAATAAGCTCTTATTGGGGAATAAAAAACAAAAATACAATGAGTGTTTTCAAGTATGTGTATTCCTAAGTGTCTAAACAGAAACTGTGGCTCCTGAGTTACCGAGAGAGAAGCATTTTCCTTGACCTTCCATAGTTCTAGGTCGTCTTCACTATTTAACCTGCTTTCTGTCGTTCGTGGGTGAATTTCCTGGGATTCTGCTTGGCATGCCTAGAATTTTTAAGATCACGGCCACATTGTCTGCTGGACAATCCATTCTGCTGGATCCCAGGCTGTCATAAGCTTTGCGAGGATCCTTTGACAGGTTTCAGAGGAGTGGAGGGAGAGCTCCATTTGGACCCTGGGGGAAGGCTGCTTTCCCTACACCTCAGAGTGCTGTCTCTACTGATGTGAAATGTTCACTCTGGTGCAGTGATTTTATGCAAGATCACTAGTTCAAGGATTCAGAGATGAATCCCAAAATATGGATTCCATTCTTGTTAAGTTTCCTTGGGAAGCACCTCATCCTCTTTGCCTGTCTCTTTTGAGCTGGCTTGTTTATTAGTCCCAAAGGACCAAGCTCTAAGAACTCAGGCAGTGCAAGTGTCTCTTGAAGCAAACCTGGGTTCTGGCTCACTGTTCTGAGCCAGTGACCTTGCTTCCTTTGGCTTAGCCCGCTGTATCATCATTGGTCCAGCCATGAGAACTCTGCAAGTCCCCCACACTACTCTTTGGGTCTTTTCTATTGTTGTGTACCTGCTGTGTGCCTGGCACGTGCTAGGGTATGAGTGTGTATTGGGCAGAGTACTTGCTTAGTGACCTTATCATGGAGAACTTTCCAACTAGATCTATTCCTATCAAATGTGTTATTTGAATGAAACTGGTAAGTAATGGTAGAATCAGGCATGCTATGTTGCTGCTCTTCAGTCAAAGCCATGGTTTGTGTTGAAGTTTGTGTGAATTTGTGTGCTTAAGTAAATAACAGTCTGTCCTTCTTCCTTCCTCAAATATTCACAGAGCCTCTCTGCCCCCGGGGGACATTTTTTGACTGGATTTTTAAGATGCTAAAGTTAAAGAGTTGTCTTACAAACAGTCCTAAATGCTCTTCTGGGCACCATGAAGCTGGGAGTGAGGGGGAAGGGCATGGCTATTATGGGAAGCTTGAGAAGTTGGTTAGTGTATAAGTGCTGTGGGAAAATTCTGTTTTTAAGTCTTTAGAATGAAAAATAGAGACAGGAAAACAATGACCATTGGCTAAGAGAAAAATGTTGAGGCACAAAGAGAGCCAGGGACATGAAACTGATGTTGGACCATGAGGGTGTTGGTGGAGATGGCAGTAGATCTGATCTGTGTATGTGTGGGGTAGGAGTCACCTGCTGTCCACTGACATCAGAGTCACAATACAGCTCTTGCTGTGGGTCGAAGGTGTCACAGCTTCCCATCCAGTTGTATTTGGAACACCTAAACTACAATACTCCTTCATCCAAGAGAGACTTGCTACTGTTGTTGTCAACTGAAGCCACTCTGTACAACCAATGTATCCCAGAGGTCACTGTGTAGTAAAATATTTCTCTTTACTGTTTTAAGTCTTACTGTTTTCATGAGCGGATCCACTAATTTATGTATGTACGTATTTACTGTATGTATTTATGTGCATACTTATGCATGTTCTGCACTAAATCCTCACTGTTTGGGGCATGGTGATTGACAGAAGAGCAGTATTTTAGGAAGTCAGGTAGATGGTGTAGTGTGGACAAGGAAACTCTTGTTATTGATCTCTTTGTCAGTTGATCAGCTGTATTTACTGTCAGGGAGAGATGTCTGTACAGATTTAAAAATAACCTTGTTTCTTTGTCAACCAAGATGAGCAATTCATTCAATAATTATTTAATGACAGCTCACAATGTACCAAGATGGAGTGGCCCAGGCAGGGTCCCTGCCCTTAAAAAAGATTACAGTGTGGTGTGATAATTTCTACCATAGAGGCGTCCTGGGAGCCAGGGACACTTATAGGTGGGGCATCTGACTTAGACATGGGGTCACAAAGGCTGCCTGAAAGAGGTGAGTCTTGAACTGTGTTGTACAGGATGAGCAGGCACAGGTAGACAAGGGGGAGAAGAAGAGGATTTCAAGGAAAGGGCTCAGCATCTGGAGGCATGTAGCAATCTGCAGTATTTGGGGAGCTATGGGTGGGTGAGGAGGGCAGGCATTATGCTGCTTTGGGGAAGTGAGAGGGGATGAGGCTGCAGGGGCCAGCATGGGCCAGATCACAAAGGGAGTCGAAACACGAAGGCTTTGAAGGGCTCAGTAAGGAGTTGAGATTCATCCTGAAACTGATTACTGGAGACACTGATTGACTTAAGCAAAGAGAATGGCACAATGGAAAAATTACTGTGGTGGTGATTTGTAGCAGGAAGTGGTTATGGATGGGATGGGAGGTCAGAGATATCTCAGGGAAAAGGGGTGACATGGGACATGCGATTCTAGTAGAAGAACTTATTAATTAAACTTACTGTTGATGAGGACATTACAGTGAGCCCAGCCCTGGGAAAAGCAGGCAAACAACTTTAAAGTTTAGGGTAAAAAAAGGAAATGAGTATAATTTTTTCATAAAACTAGGCTCTGGAATGCTCCTATAATTTGTAGGAGACAGTACAAATTAGTGATTAAGCACTTGAGCTTTGGAGTCTGACAGACTTGGATTTAATTATTGGCCTGACCTCTTACTAGTTGTGTGACCTTGTGCAGGTGAGTGACCCTCAGTTTTCCCATCTGTTGAATGGAGTAATAATAATATATGACTCAAAAGTTTCTTGTGGGAATTCAGTTAGAAGGTACATGCTAAGCACATTTTAGCACCTAGTAAGTGCTCGGTAAGTGATCACTCTCCTTATTTTTGTCATTTGTAATTTAAGGCGAGGAAAGGGAGATTGTAGTGGGAAAAATCTGGCCCAGGTGTTCATGGGGATTCAGCTCTCAGGACACTAACTTGTGGTTGCCTTCTCACAGCTGATACAAAATTTGCAGGGCTCTTGGAAGACGTTTGTCTCAGAAGCAAATTCATGCATGACACCAGTGAGACACCAGTGGGGGTTCCAGGAAAAGTGAATTCACAGCGCTCTTTACTAACCCACTGTGTAGCTGGCTGGGGGAGGGGAGAGAGGTTAGATTATGGGAGAGTGAGTTATATTTAGGAAAGTGAAAAGATTGGTCAAGTTTCTTAGCCTTTAGCCTTTCTAGGCCTCATTTAAAAATAAAGTTAGAGTAAGATAAGTTGCAAACTGGCAGCTAACATGCAGACTTTTTTTAAAAAAGTTGAGCCAACATTTAAAAATTGGAGACTGTACTCAGACATAGAGATTTCTGGAATCTGTTGAAAATCAGACCTGATCAACCAGGTTCCTATTCCCCCAAGGGTACGAGGCTGCTGCCCCTATGGGCTGAAGCATCCAGCTTCTCAGTTCTCTCAAGGGCCAGCACTCTGGGGTCAGTGCTGGTCACTCCACCAAGACCACTGCTCTTCTGTGTAACCTGACTGGCTCAATGATTTCTAGAGTCCTACATAAATTTAAAAACCTCTAGTTATGTGAGGAAATAAATATGTTCTAGAAAATACCCATGGATGGGGCAGAGGCTAGGTGTGTGTCCTTGAGAAACGAGTGTTCCTGTTCTGAATGCTGAACATTCAGAGACCCGAAACCGTTCCCCAAGGTGGTCACTGGGTTAGAGGTGAAGGAGTCGGGGTTGGGGGTGAGAAGCACAGGGAGTAGAGAGAAAGCATCTGTGATTGTTTCAGAGCCCCAAAGCTACTCAGCTTTGAGTAGAGAGGCAACTAGAAGATGACTGTGCTGCATAGGGCCCCTGGAATGTGATTGTGTTTTCCAAATGGCTGATTTATCAGGTGCGAGCAGAGCATGACGATATAGCTCATGCTGCTCTTTCTTCTGTCATTCCCCTGCCCCTGGCGTCTGGCCTTCCTCTCACTCCTCGCCCTGACACCCCTACCCCTTGCAGCCTTTGCTCCCCCTTCCACCTGATTCCCCCCTTGCTTTCTTGGCAGGTTCACCAAGAAACAACCAGTCTCCATGGCAACTGAAGACAGCTGAAAAAACGGCAGCTAAATGCAGCTGCCCCTCATTTAATATCGACTGTGCTCTGGCACTGACAGAACAGATAATGGGCAATAACACACCATTATGTTGTGGGAAAATGAAATGCTTCAGCAGAAGGCTGTCATGCTGGGGGGATTTATTTGTTACTGTACCAGCACTGATTTCTCTTTATTTCCTCCCATTTCTTTTTATTCCTTCTTTTCCATGGCAGAGTTTTCTCTCTCTTCCTCATGGCTTTCCCATCCCTCCCTTCTATGGCCTCCCTGTCTCTCTTTTTTTTCCCTTCTTTCATTTTCCCTCCTTCTTTTTCTCTCTCTCAATCCCTTATGGGGATGCAGGAAAGCAGACATGTAGAATAGTAGTGATTGTTTGCATAATGACTTACAAGGTACAAAGCAGTTCCAAAATACACTTTCTGTTTTCATTTGGGTGATGAGACAACCATGCGAGATGAGTAGGGCTTGGGTACTGATATTTAGTTTACAGATTTTAAAAAGGGCTCAAAGAACTTGAACAATTTGCACAAGGTTGGGTAAGCAAGTGTCAGAACCTTCCTTCCAACCCAGATTTCCCTGAAGTGGCACCTAAACCGGATTCTTCCCTTTCTGCTACGTGGACACTGTGGAGTCACCGACTCCTACTCCCTGTATCAGGGCCCTGTTTCTCACTGAGTAATCTGCAGCCCCTGAACAAGTCCCCTGGGCTTTGGGACTTCAGAAGGAAGCTCTTAAGATCTTAACTTACATTAATAGCTTCTTACAGATCCTGCCTGACAACTGGCCTTGGTTGCTGATAAGATAGGATTATTTTTATTTTTATTTTTTTTAAACCAAATCCATCTCCATTTGCTTATTACCTTACATTGTATCACAGTGTAATGGTGTACTCTTGGCACATAGAAAAGACACTGTGTACTCTTTGACTTGCAAGTGGGGCAGCTCGGAGGATGCTGGCATTCCCTTCTGCCAAAAGATCATCACATGGTACATTGAGAACCAAGGGACATCGTTGCTGAACCTGGAGCCCTTCCTCTGAGCTGCTGCCGTTGGTTAAGATTTATTTCTTAGATCTTGGTTGGATCTCTGTAGCTTTCATCTTCTCTAAAGCCTGGACAGATCTGAGATAATTTGGTCTTGGGAGGTTTACAAATGGAATAAGAAGGGGGCATTCTGATTATGTTTTCATTTCTGGTAATGGCTGATGGGGAAAGAAATGAATGGCATACAATGTATGTGTATATCTAGAAGAGGTGCAGTGTGAGTAACAAATGCAGTGGCTTTTTAATTATAAGAAAGAATGACTTGTGCTGAAAAGAGAACAATGCTTGTATTTCACAGTGGCAGTAGGGGGTTAACATAGGCTCACTGACTCCTTGAGAATGTGTGCAAAATTTTATATGGACAAGCCAATATAGTATAGCTGTGTAAGCCACTTGCTTCAGCCATACCAACCAGGGTTTTTACTCTGCCACTCACCAGGTCTGTAGCTTTGGAAAAGCGACCCTCTCAAGGTTTTGGAATATGTCCGTGACTAAAACAAAAATTTCTATTCTGTATTGTTCTTCTCCTTTTGCAATGTTTCCCCCCTTTTTTTTTCTTTTCAAATTCCTGCACACTGAAACTCTTGCTATAGGTTCTGTTCTTTGGCAGGGATATCCATTTTTAGCTGTAGAAATTCAAACAGGCCTCTGGCAAAATGCTCTTCTGGTGGTTGAAAAAGCTAAGGAAATCAGGCTGCTAAACTTATGGACAGTCTCTGGTCACTGCTCCTTGGTTTCAGTTCCTCTGTAGTTCTTCTCTGTGGATGGTTCCTCAGAGGAAAATGAACCTTCATGTCATATCACACAATCACACAATGTCGGAACTGGCAGGGACCAGAGATTATTCCACTTCTGTGGTCTATCAATCCAAATCCTTGCTGTGTGAAAAAGCAGCTCCTTTGCCAAAGGCATGCTCTGCTAACCGATTCCCTTGTCATCTTCCCTTTGATTTTCTTGACTGCTTTACGTTCTAAAGTGGGTTTACTACCACCTCTCATCCAACGGTGGTATAATATAAAAATAGAAACGTGTTTATTCAGAACTGACACTGCTTTAGTAGTTGTATTTTATTCTTGAAAAGCAAAAGAGGCTGGTTCATGAGCACTTTGAGGATTCGGAAATATTTTTAAATGTTTTATCACTTTAATAGACTTCAACATTTAGAAGACTATTCAGAAATGGCCCCATTATCTGATTTTTGTTCATTATTCAAGGAAATGTAATCATATAAGCCCTTTATCTAGCTTTTGAAGTTTTGGAACTTCCAAAACAACTGTGAATCTAGAGTTAGCCAGAGATGATGGGGCATAGCCTTTAAACGAGAGGAAAAAATGTCTCATAGCCCATGGACTTTTACAAACTTTTGGGGGGCAGGGGTAGGAAAGGAATGGGATTCACCAGAAGACTTAGGACTCAGTTGTAGTATCAGACAGAATTGGTGGAGAATGGTGGAAGTCGCCAAACCTACTGTGAGCAAGGAAGACAGCAGCAGGGACAGAGGCTCCCGTCAACCCTACCCCAGGGCAGGCACAGAGGAAATCCTGAAAGAATACCTCAGGAAACTAGACTCTTTCAGGGCACAGGCAACAACAGCCTTGAGAGAACTCAAGAGAATTGAGTGTAATCTTAAATCAGAAAAGCACATTCAGATATCACAAACTGAAGGAAAGAGCTTCCAGGGACCAACATTTCTTAGCTTTATTAAAGCACTAGTGAAATAACAGATGTTGATCAAGATCATAACATCCTAGTCTTTTTGGGTGGGATGGATGTTAGACATCATGTAGCTCTGGGCTACACAAAGCATTTCCTGCAGATCAGTGCTGTCTGAGAATGGTTTGTTATTTACCCATGAAGATGTACATATTGAAGCTGAGGATAATCATTTCAGTACTTTGCTAGCAGTGTTTGGGGACATCCAGGTCAGTTGACTGGTCTCAGTGAACAGGGTATCAACCCGTTCAGTGTTTTCAAACTCACCTGGTGAGTCACATGTGGCATCAGCTACCCTATATGGCCATGCATTGACCAGGATAGATTAGAAATTTCAAAAACGAAACCAAAATTTCTTCTTCACCACAAAGGCTTTGCAAAGCCCTGATCTAGTTAAAGAGCCTTGCTTTACATGTGAAAAGGTAGTGATTTATCCAAGGAAAATACAGAAAGACAGTGGCAGAACCAGAATGAGACTATAGCAATTTTTTTCTAAATTAAGCAAATTATGCCCAACATACTCTGTCTCCTAAGGCAAGGAAAACATTCAATACACTTTAGAAATAGCTCCTTAAAAATATTAAACATTTGAAATCTTTGGCTCTTAAAGGTTTTAATCTTTCCTCTAAGGACTCCATGCTTCAAAGGACGTTTTGAGATATACATACACATATATATCTCCCCACAACTCTGTATCTCCCCACAGAAAACACTTTGCACTCTAAGTTTGTTAATCTCTTTGAGGCGTTATTTTGTTTCTGGGAATTCTTAAAGAATATAGGATCATGCCAGATGGCAGTTTTCTGGGTCAGTTTTGCCCAAGATACTCTCTCATAGTGAATTAGGCAGTGAAAGAACTCTCGTGGGCCCTTATCGTGGTAACAGACTAGATGGGGGCTCAGCAGCTGGTGGAACTCTAGTGCCTCAAAGCATGACGAAGCCTCCTTCACTGCCTGGTTTTCTGCCATTGAATGGTGGGGTCCCAGGCTGAGGAACACCTACCTGCGGCCTGTGCCCACTTTCATCAGGATCTTGGCCAGATAACACTTACATATCTGGACACTTCTCCCACTGCTCTGCTTTGGTTAGACAGGTTGTCTCAGATGTGTTGCGGCTGTAAACCCACTGTAAGTGGGCAGCATCACAGTGGTCACAATACCACCACAATAACAGTGCTTTAGTTGTATTACATCCCACTTTTATTTCATTGGGTTCACACCATAATCCTGTAGAGTTGGCAAGGCAATTACTAGTAGATCCTTTGTTATAAGATCCTTTGAATGAAGGGCTCAAAGAGATAAATAGTTGTTGATTTTATCTCCAAATTAAAACTCACATCTACCTAGATGTGTCCATCTCCATGGCCATTATCCAGTTCTGTACCACCATCATCTGTCACCTGGATGACTGTAGGAGCCTAGCATCAGTCTGCCTGCTTTACTCTTAGTCCCTCCCATTGATTAGGTACATAACAGCCAGAGTGCTCTTTTAAGTCATACCTGCCCCTGTAAGTTTAAAACCCTTTCACAATTCCCACATTTTTTAGAGCGAAGCCCACACCCCGTGACAAGGTGTGCAAAGCCCAGTACGATTGAGAGAAAGCCCAGTATGATGCAGCACGTGGCCACCTCTGCAGCCTCATCTCAGGCTGCTCTCCCCTTCCTCCTCATGCGTTGGCCCCATCTGCCCTCAGACCCATCAAGCTCTGGTCGGCCCTTGCCGGTCTCTCTGTCCCCATCCTCCCAATTTCTTCTTTTTTTTTTTTTCAGTTCTGCAAACGTTTATTTATTTTAACTTCCTCAATTAGTCCCTATATTTATTTTACACTTTAAAAATATTTTTTATTGTCATTCAAGTACAGTTGTCTCCATTTTCCCCTTATCACTCTCCCCCGCCCCAACCTACCCCCACCTCCCACCTCCCACCTGCAGTCCCACCCCCACCTTTGGAACTGGTGCTCGTTTGTACATTTCAATTTTTGATGCTGCTTCCTTAAGAGGACTTCCCTAATCCTTCCCACTTTCTTTTCTTATACCACCCTGATCTTTTTTTTTTTTTTAATTTAAGTTTTCTTTTTAAATCACAGTGTACATTCAATATTATTCGGTATTAGTTTCAGGGATGTAACACCCTGACCTTCTCTTCACAGGGCTCACCACAATTATTCACACTAACGTCCCCCCATAGGTCCCTCGGTTGGAGGGCGGTCCCGTCCCCTCACTAGACTGCAGGCTCGATGAAGACATGTTCTATGGCATCATCGTTTACCAGCCAATATTCAGCACATAGTATAGCTCATTGTCTGCCTCAGGGCTGGATTGCTATTAAATAGAAAATGAGGGCATGTAGGCTCAAGAAGACACAGATGGGTAAGGGTGGTGTGAGACCCTGCCACTCAGCTTCTGAAATAATTCCCAATTCCCTTCCTTCTTACATAAAGTACAACTGAGGGTTCCTGGAAGAGCATGCAGTCAGGCACCTAGTAGGAACGTAATACATGTCTGAAAAAATGAGTTAATGTGTAATGAAAGAATGAATGACATTTATACATGATTACAAATTCCACTGCTGAGCTGTCTGTGTGTGGTATTAGACTGTATAGTGTTATGTCACTGTCCCCAAGTTGCACTACCACCCTCCCTGCTTTTAGTAGGCTAGATATCCTCCCCACCCACCTACTGCTGCACTTGAACTCAAATCACCTCTGACCTATCATTTCCCCTTTCTCTTTCCACTCCCCAAGTCTGTTCTGAGTGAGGAAGCAGCTTGGTTAAAAAAACAAAAGCCCTGATATTTTTTTTTTCCTGAAGAATACCATCAGGATGAAGGCTGTGATTAATACACATAATTGAAACAAATGGCAGCTAACTGCAGAAAACCATCTCCCAGCTGTTGGAGGAAGAAAATTGCTGACAGCCGGTCCCTACTGAGTGGTTACTGAGAAAGGTGGTAATAGGAGCGGGGAGAATCTGCATCACTACCCAGCATCACTCCAGGGCTGCTGTTTGGTCCCTGAGGGCTCAGTCTCCTGTGTGAGCCTCACCGTGAAATTGTAGTGTCATCCGTTTGAGGGGCTGGGGCATAGAGCTGGATTTTCTGTGTCTGGGGCTGGCTGGGCAGGAGGCTCTGTCCTGCAGAATGGGCTGTTAGAATCCTTGTGCCCCAGGCAGCATCACCGCAAACCCCAGGGACAGTCTCTTGTGAGGGGACAAGATGCTTCTTGATCTGTTTCAGAGTTCTTCTTTTATTCTTTCCTTGTTTATCTGTCCTATGCCAGTGGATTGGGGAATGCCATGGTGTGGAAGCAGATTTGAGTTTTTACTCTGTCTGCTTTGGGATCTTGAGCAGACCTTTCACATTCCTGGGACTCATTCTGTTCAGTCTATAAATGAGATATCAGACCAGAAGATTCTACAAATTGAACAAGATTGAAGAGTCCTCTCAATTCTATGAGTCTGTGTTATAATAAATATGAAGTATATGTATAAATTTTAAATACATATATAATATTACATCTATCTATCTATCTATCTATCTATCTATCTATCTATCTCCTACTACCCTTTTTCTCATTCTGCTGTTTTACAGTTAGCACCCAAAAAGTTATGTGGCCCTTGTGTTAATAGTAATAGGTATTCAGTTTTGGTGCAGGACTTGATTCACACACAAATCAGAAGACAAGGAACCTGAAGCGCAGTGCATTCAGTGCATTCAGTGCAATCAGTGCATGTAACTTCCCAGGCCACCACGCTGGAGTTGTTCATATTCTTTGTTGTGTCTTTGGCAAAAGCAAACTATCTCAGAAGCCAACTAGGTGAAAAGCAAAGCCTGAGGCTAAGGTATGCCATAGTATTTGATGAAGCTCTTTCTTCTGGGTCTTCATTGAGGAGAATTTTGCCACATGACACATATTTGCCCAGGACACCTACATCATTATTAATAAATTGTGAGCTCAGAACTCAGTTCTGAATGTGCCAGGAAGTCAGCTGAAGGACAGTGCCAGCTCACCAGCTTTGGAATTAAATGCACCGCAGTCACCATCCCTCTGGAAAACTGTGCTCTGTGAGTGCTGACTCCGGAAGTGTACACTCTGAACACCAGGGCCTAGAAAATATCTGGGAGAGAGAATGTTCTCCCCAAAGAACTAACCTTAGTGAGCCTCTTCCATGTGCTCCGTACTCTTTCATCATCTTGTTTTATTTTCAAACAGTACATTTTTTTAAAGAAGAAAACTGAGGATCAGGGAAATTTTTTATTTTATAATTAAATTATACTTTATAATATCATTAAATTTTGTAATTTTATTATGTTAAATTAATCATATATATTAATAACTTTTATTCAAGGTTAGCCTGTTAGTTGCAGGTATCAGTAGCCAAAGAAGAAAAAGCAATTATTTTCTCCAAATTAGAAGGGTACCTCTGTAGGCATTAAACAACGAAAATAACACTAGAACTCCAGGAATTTGGCTTCTGTCTCTGCCCTCTGAATATTCCTGTGACCGTATATGTGATTCCCTGATGTGGTGGCTGTGTTCTACGTCAGTTTTGGAACATTACACAGTTGACCTTCAAACCCATTACTGTTGCAACTAAGACCATCCCCTTGAGGAATTCAGTTTCATACTCAGAAGCCAGAAGTCATCCCCTGCTGCTGGCATTTTGTGCAGAGTTCCTCTACCTCAGCTGAGAGTTACCACATGTTAGAGAGATCAAAGCCACTGAACATCAGGGAAAGGTTGAGCATCCCTGCCATCTTGTCACCATCACCTTTTCATATGGACGGCCCTGCTCCTAAAATTACATTTTGAATTTTTCATTTATTCTCACTGCTGTGGACTGAATGTCTGTGTTCTTTCCCTGATGCAGCCCTGATCACTGATGCGATGATACTTGGAGGTGGAGCCTTTGAGAGGAATTAGGTGTAGATAGAGCGGTGAGGATGGAGCCCCATGGAGGAGTCGGACTTTTATAAGAAGAGGAAGAGAGACCAGAGTGCTCTCTCCATCATATGAGGACATAAGAAGGCTGCCATCTCCACACCTGGCAGAGGGCCCTTCCCAGACACCAGATAATCTGTCGGCACCTTGATCTTGGACTTCCTGGCCTCCAGAACTTTGAGAAGCAATTGTTTATCATTTAACACCCCCCCTCACCCCCCTGCCACCTGGCCCCTTTCACCAGTCTTTGGTATTTAAGGGCTAGAAGCTCTCTTACAGAAAGGGGTTTCTTATTTTCGTTGCCTTGGGAATCAGCCTCAAGTTGGTACACTGATGGTGGGGCCTGAGGAAGGGAGAAAAGCATCACGCGCATTTGAAACAATTCCAGTGTTCAGACACTCTTTATCATTTTAGACGAATGCAGACAGAGTGTTCACTGAGGTGTTGCCCTGGCCCTTTACGTAATGTTTGGCTAGCACAGTCCTGAGCTGCATACAGATAATGTGCTAGGCAGCTAGAAAAATAACCTGCTTGAACTGCTTCTGATATATTCCCCTCCCTCTTGTGTTTCTGTTCACAGTAAACACAGCAGTACACAGCAGCTAGCAAATGAACACTTCTTTATCAGAGGTAAAAGTGGGTTCTGGTGGATGCCGCCAACATGTCTCAGAACAGCAGATAAGGCAGAGGGCATGATAAAGCAGGCATGCCCTCTTTAAGATCAGATAGTGTTAACTGTCCATGTTTGGGGATCAGAATATGGAGGAAGATGGAAGGACTATCTTCGTTTACGCGGACAGAACTTACATTGAAAGCCAAGTAAAATGATGTTGATGATGTCAAGTGCTTACTGTGTATCAGGCTCTGCTCTAAATACTTTACATATATTATTTCATAAATCTCACTACAACCCCGGGTGAGACCTGTTATTATGTCATCACACCCAAATTTTAGGTGAGGAAATTAAGGCTTAGAGAGTTTCAATAACTTCCCAAGTTCACAGAGGTTAACCATGAAGAGCTTCCCCTCCCACCCCCTAGGAGATACCAAACAAAAATCTCCATCTCTATCAGTTTGGGAGGGCTCGTGATTCTGGAGGTTCTAGTCTTTCTCTCAACTCCAGAAGGACCTGCCAATATTTTTAAGGAATGTTTAACTCCTTTGAGTAGTAAGTTGTTGGGTAAGAAAGAACATGGGCTCTTCAATGAAGACTGAATCTGAGTCAAGTTCAGTCTAGGCCCCGAACTAGAGAGGCAGAGCACTAGACATGTTTAGAGCACAAGGAGATACTCTTTGCAGCCCTGTTTGCTTTGGCAGGCCACCATCCCCCCCCCTCCCGTTATATAAAGTACCTAGAGCAATTTCTTTCTGTTTTTCAGAGAGAAAACAGACATAAGTGTCTTATGAAGAAATAAGACACTTAGCATTTTCCCTTCCTCAATAAGATTTTGGTATATTTTCCTGTTTTAGATACTTTAAGCTAAAACTTACCTTTGTATAGTATTGTTTGGTAGTGGGGAGGGTTTATAAAACAAAAAAGAAAATGGTTACTCTGTTCTCTGGGGTCCAGTCAGGAAATTAGTACAATCCCCCCCTCCACTACTTCAGGATAATTATTTGTATTCAAATAACAAATGCACTGATTACAAAAGAATACCCATTTTTAAAAAAATTGCTTGCAAGATTCCCTTATATCCTTGGAGATAATAAATCAGCATTTCTTTCAGAAAGCATCTGTTAATTTTTAATTCAGTCATACCTATCTTTCTTCCAATTAGGAGGAATTAGTGAGATTTTATTCTATTAAATTGTATGTAAGCACTGTTGTCCTTACTTGAATAATTAGCTTTCACTTGAGTGCCCTCTGGGTTGATGCATTTCCTCATTTGCATATCTTATTTGGTATAGCTTTTAAAAGCTACCACTCTCAAGCAAGATGGACTGATGTCTCTGAAATGAATTTGGACATTTGGACACTTGTGACAATGGGGTTGGCACTTACAAAGGTGTTGGACTTTTGCGGATTTAAATGAAGGGTGTAGACTTAGAACCTATTAGTTCTAAAACATTGGTTCTCTAAGATGATACTTTTCTGGTTGGCAACAAAGAAAGTTATTTCTGTAATTTAAAGTTCAGAGCTGGAAGGTGTTGAAGTTGGATCAGTGCCCAGTGGTCCTGCTGAATGAGTGATTACCTGGAAATTTTGGCTACCCTATAGATCCCAGGTTGAATGGTCTTTTGGAGAGCATCCATTGCTGTGATTTCTCACCCACAGCAAAACCTGTGCATGACTTAGGATGTATAAACAAACATTTCAAAATGGCAATAGCAGACTAAAAGGTCTCCTTGGTATGTCTCACACTCACCAGATCTTTTGTTCTGTGATGGTTTCTGGAGCTGGATCAATTCATTATGTGTGCTCCAGTCAGTCTGTCTTGTGGTCCTGCAGACCCCTTGCACTGTGGCCTGAGGACCTGCATTTGGTCCCTCAGGACTTTTCTTTCTTCCTTTTGGTCCCACAAAGCAATCTGGAGCTTTGGGAAAGAATATTCTAGGAAAATTGAACTTTCACTGACTTCCACACTGTTTATAGCTTATAACCAACACTGCTTCTTAAAGTGGCATCTTACTATGATATCAACAGGACACCCCTGTGAGTGCAGGGGGATTTGGACACAGAGTTGAGATTAGCAAGTACTTTGCTTCCTCCAGCAAGGCCATAGGGTGGTAAGATTTATGGGAGAAATGTTCTGGACCTTGTATTTCTCAACCTTTTCGTGTTTTTATTTTGTAAACTTTGCAAAGCTGGAGCTTTGTCTTAGAAATAGTTGTGCTTTTGCATTAATCTCCTTAGAAGTAACTGACATGGCTTATTTTGTTTTAAGATGTAGAGTATAATTTTTCATAGGCTGCTAATAGTAAGTGCTATCATTTATTAATTACTTACTAATGATCCCAGCACAGTGCCAAAAGGCTTTTCATATACTATGTCATTGAGTCTCCACAACAAGCCTATGACTTATACATTATTATTATTTTTTCTAATTTGCAGATGAGTAAACTGAGGTTAAGCAATTAGCTGAAAAATCAGATGACTTCTAAGAAAAGGTGGGATTTTTAACTCTGAAGCTTGAGCACTGTTTCAGCCTTGCCTTTCTTTGCGTCATCTGTTTGTTAAGTCATTGTTTCCGTTGACTCAGATTTCATGAGAATTCTGGTTCTGTTCTCTAGAATTCTTCAGTAGCCTTGATTATTAACCTTTCCTCTTTCCCGCAGAGGGGAAGAGTTTTAAAAACCAGTGGCTATTTACTGAAGAAAGGCCTTTGGCTGTCTTTAAAGATTGAAAAATTCTTTTTGTCTACCAACATCTGATGACTTTTGAGTTCACTTGTTTGCTGACATGTTCTATCCCCCTGTCTACATGCAGAGAAAATAAAGGACCGGCCACAGGAGATCCCTTTTCCTACATTAGCACGCTTGCCCCACACCATGCAAGCAGAGGAATAACAAGGATGTGAGTGGAAGGGAGGGAGGTTGGTGGATATAGGGCTGGGCATCCAATGGACACATAATGAATCCTTGATTATTGGGTACCCTCCTTGGCTTGCAGCCCAAAGTAGATTGTGTCTTGGCTGTGGCTGAGAGCTGACACCTACAAACAAAACATGTTTGTTTCATGTATGTAGCTGAACGGTCCAAGTGCTTTCTCCACCTCAAAATGTGTTACACACAGTCAGAATTGGCAGTTGCTGGAAGATACAATTTGGGGGACTTCATGGAGTTCCCTCAACCTTCCCCCCCGAACTGTCCTTCTGATGTCTGAATTTTACAATTATGGCTTGATTCCGTTGGATTGAACAATGTCCCCTCCTTAAAGAAATGTAAATGTTCTCACATGGGGAGGTAACTATTATGTCCCTAACATAATAATATGATCTTTGGTGCCCCCAATAGGGCATTAATCTAAGTAAGATGTTGAACAGCACTCTGCTTTGTCAAGGGAGGTTAGGGCTGTGTGTGTATGTGTGTTAATTTAGCTTGTGATTGATAGATGTCCAGAGATGCCTGTATTCCATGCCAAAAGAAGGTCATTGTCATCCTCCTTGAACATTCCAGGGAGACAAGCACTTTTTGGAATTAGCCTGGGTTGCCTGCTTTTGGGAAGGACTCACACAAAGACAACTCTACACCTAGGAGCTGAAAGGGAGCCTTTCTCACATTCAGACCAGCAGGATGTAGGTTAATTCTGCCACAGGAAGTGAAGGAGAAATGATACTTGACAATCAGCTTCCCAGGCCTGAATTCCTGGGAAGCTGAGGTGGACTTGGAGGCTTCAGATGAGACATCAAGTGATCCATGTCGCTCCTCCACCTGTGCATGAGGTTCGAGGTTGCCCTGTGAGGCCATGCAGGGCAAGGGTAGAGTGAAGGCTTTGGGGTCAGCCAAACCTGGTTATGAGCCCTAATGCTTCCTCTTACCAGCTGAGCCACTGCGGACAGGTTACAAAGCCTCAATCCTCACTTCCATAGAACAGAGACTCTTCCAGGGCTCATCTGTCAGTGTTGTGATTGTTCCATGAGATAGTCCAGGATGTGAGCATGGTGCTCAGCATGCAGCTCAGAGAGGGTTTTCTACCATTTTATTAAACAGTATAGCCCTATGGCCAATGAAAAGCATCCTATAAGGTAGGGGTGTCAAACTCATTTTCACCAGGGTCCACATTGGCCTTGCGGTTGCCTTCAAAGGGCCAAATGTAATTTTAGGACTGTATAAATGTAACTACTGCTTAACTAGGGGCAAGGAGCTTGGTGTTGCCACCATGTAGAAACAAGGTGCTGGGCCTCATAAAACAAGGTGGAGGGGCGGATTCAGCCCGAAGACCTTGTGTTTGCCACCTGTGCTATAAGAAGACAAACCCCTTAGGGCCCTGGGAGGTGGAACTTGACCCCCGGCAACACTTAACTCTTCACAGATTCACCTCCCTTCATACAGATTGTTAGATGATGAGTCCTAACAATACTGTGTAGCTCTCTTTCTGTGGGGGGACTGCACCTTGTCTCCATAGTTTGTGCCATATTCAACATGGACAGGGAAGTGAAACACGTCTTTCACAGATCTGCAGAAAACAGTTATTACGGGTGCTTTCTGAACTTATTAGAGACTTAAAGGAATAGATCATTATTTTTTGTTGGGAACCACCCTGCCTGGGTACAGAAGCTGTAACCTCCATGGCTAAGGCTGAGTGAGAGACCTTGGGACCACAAGCCACTAAGGAGACAAAGCCTATCTTCCCGGTAGGGGCACTGCCTCTGCCCCCTTTACTTCACCCTGCTTGGCCCTGGGCAGATGACTGGTTAGCCAATGACGGGTAAGATTCCTCAAGGGAAGGATGACCTAAGATAGGCATGGTCGCAAAGAGGCCATCAGGGAAGGACTTGGGGGACTACAAAAAAGGGGTGATAGATCCTCACCCCTCAGCTTTGACATAGCCTGAGTCCTCATTCTGTCTGTAAGAAGTCTTGGCTGCTCGTCCCCCACCTGAGTTAAGCCTAAAACAATGATGGAAGTGGGTGCGACCCTGTGCTAGAAAGGGCAGTTTCCTGGGAGTGATCAGGCCTAAGAAAGAATGCATAAAATCCTGTGAAACCTGCTTTGGTAAGAATGTCCTCAATTTAAATGATAAGGGTCCAAGCATAAAATGAGTTTGTTTCCCAAAGTTTTATAGCCCTTTAGCTACCTGACCCCCACTCAGAATAAGCCCTCATAGTTCTTTGAATGTTATCTCTTGTTTGATCATTACTGCCTGACAATGATTGAGTTTACATTTACACCCTGTGTTCCTATGCAAATCAAACTCAATAAAAGCCCATTGAGGAACAGGCTCATGGCCCTTCTCCTTTGAGAGGTGGCCATCTTTCCTCCCCAAGCAGATCATGTCTTGGTAGACTTATTTTTCATCCGTGGTGTGGGGGGCTCTCCCACCCCCACAACTTTTCCCTTCAAAAAAGATACCAAAACCTAAAGAATTCCTCTTTGCCTTTAGACATGCATTTTTGTGTACAATTTGATTGCAGAATAATTGAGAGTGCTTTGACTTTTCTGTGGGTGGCTGTTTGTAGAGCTCCCCAAGTATGGTCCACGTCAGTGTCAGATAAAAGTTATCCACATATTTCAGATAGGCTGGGAAAGGGATGAAGTGTGCCAAGCAGGAATGGCATAAAGGAATGTGTGTATGGGGTCCTCAGAGGTCTTTCCTGCTCTGTAGAGGGCTTTGAGGAGTGGGTCTGAGGCCATTGCCAGGTGGTTGGCTCACGTATGTTATTGAGACAAGGAGCTTCTGTTTCAGAGAGCACCTGAGGTTGAGAGCATCCTGATCACTTGGAATGCTTGTCAGGGCTCATGGAGAGTGGAGAGGCATTTTATATATCACAAGCTATTGCATGCCACAGCTTCTCCTTCTTTTCTTATCCTCTTTATTTTCTCTCACCAATGTGGTTCTCAGATTTATTATCAGCCTTTTCATGCCTTCTGCAGCCATCAGGAAGAGAAATAAAGAGGACTGGGAGAATCCAATCTTCCTGTGCCTGGCCCCCTTCACTGTCTTGGTTTGTCTTTGTTTCCCCTCCTTTCTCTTTTCTTTTAAAAAATTTCTGTGTTGCTGCTCTGCATTAGGCTAGTGTTCTTTTTTCCCCCTCCTCCCCCTCCTTTTACTGCTTATAATTGTTTGGGTGCTTTTGTTTTCCCTGGATGTGAGCACAGTGGGAAAGGTCAGCTGTCAGAAGAGGGCTGTACACCACTGATAAGGCCTCCAGGAGATTACTCTGCAGTCGTTAAGCAGCATTCCCTCTCTGAAGTCACAGAGCCTCTACTGCTGCAGGGGGAAGAGGAAAAGAAACTCAGAGAGTAGAAAAGGCAACCCACATCAAGTGAGTGGCTTAGCCATGTGAGCACTGAGCAGTCCACTACTTACTCGGAGCTTTCCCCAGGGGAAGCTCTGGTGACTCAGGGACATCGACATACATATGCCTCTGGATGAGGCACACCTGCAGGGGTTCTTGGAGAAAGGACTCAACTGGGAATTAGGCATCCAGTATCCTGGAGGTCAATTGTCTGAAGTCCCTTCAGTTATCGAGTTCTACCCCATAGTTAATTTGCAGCTAACTCATTTATATAAAAATCAGAAAACCTGGGTTCTGGTCTTGGCTCTATTGCTAGTTCCTTTGGACAAACACTGAACTATGTCAGGCTTGTACAAAAAAGTAGAAAATGTGATTTTTTTAAAAGTACCTTCCATTGCTAATAGCTAGAGTTCACCTTACCAACTCTACCTGCAAAATAGAAGTGAGGAGCATATCTCTCCTTGGGCAAGTGTATGAAAACCAGTTAATTCCTTTTTCTCTAAGTGCCTTGAGGTAAACCCCACATCAAAGTCCTTGGAACTCATCCATATAGCCTGTCCTTCAGGAAAAGTCATGGTGGAATACTGCAGAGCTTTTAAAGAAATGGTGGACATCTTCTGGAATGAGAAAAAAAAGAAAAATTTATATGGATAATAATTCCATCAACTTGCATAATTCTTTATGTGTTTTCAAAGCCCGTTCACATTTCGTAGTGGTCTGGTATAGGGATAATCTCTCTTAGCCTACCTTAGATGGCATGCTAAACTCTATGGAGCTCTTCTGTTTTCACTATCATCTACTACATGATGAATACTCTCAATATATGGAGGGATAAATGACTGAATGAGTGACTGAGTAACTTAAAGGCTTCAAATGACACACAGTGCTTATTTGGCTCTCACTGGTACTAAGCACCATCACGTTTGGAGGCAAGTTTTGGTAGATAATGTTGGTCATGAAGGGTGTGTACTCAGTTTTTCTCGGCAGTTCTGCTGTCTTGCCATAGAAAAGGGAACTAATAAGATAATGACCAGCTTGAGAGAGTCATCCAAGAGAGTTGCTATCCATATTAGCAACCCCAGAGCCCCTAGAAGATCACACAGTGGATCTCTTAGCTCCTGATCTCAGGATAGTGCCTTTTATCAAAACCTAACTCATACTGTTAGGTTCAATGAGCAATGACATTGAAGGTAGACCCATGTCTAGGCACATTTTAAATTCCCTCATTGTCAATTATCATTGTTCTAGCGGGATAGCCTTGAATCCTTGAATCTCAGCTTCCCCTTTTGAAAACTACAGATAATAATACCAAAATAAGTTGTTGTGAAGATTATATTAAATATTATGCACATGATACTAAGCCAGAGCTAAGGCCCCTAACAGACGGTAAGCTTCAGAAATGGTATCTGTTATCATCGCCGTCACCATCACCCCATCTCAAGGACTGTGGGAATTTCTGGGTTTGTAAAATGGTGGTAATAATGCCTACTCCCTACGGTCATTGTAGGATTAAGAATACAGTATTTGAAGAGGGCCTCTCGTTGTGCATGCCCATAAGCAGAGGCACAGTAAGTGGCAGTTCCTTTCCTTCTCCCTTCTTTCATGATACCTTCTTTTCTGCTTCAGTTGAGTGCAATGGGGCACTATTGCTCTTTTGTAAAGTGGCCCAGTATCTTTGAGGGGTGCACAAAGGCCCCAGAAGGGGGTGGTCTTAGCTGGTTGAGGAGTGGGTAGTGTGGTAACAGGGTGGAGAAGGAAGAATGAGCAACACTCAGGGACAAAAGGCAGGACTTCTCCTGCCAATTCTGAGTGCGCCAGAGGCTCCTATCTGAAGCTTTGGTAAAGTTTCCTCCTGTTCCTGAAGTTACCCTAGTAAGTCCTGAGGGAACACTACTGTTTGCATAAGTCATTCCATACAACCTAATTAACTATTTATAATACAGATGACACTTATGACCTCAAATTCAAACAATTGGAAAGCAGAAGCTGTTTATTCATGGTGGTATATAGTGATCATTGAGATGAGCTAGATGATTCTGAGGTATCATGCAATCTCAAAGAGCCTTCTGAATCTTCAAATGCAGTCAAGTTATTAATAGGATGACTTTAAAGTTCATAAAGAGTAATATACCATAGCAATGAATACATTACTTATATTGTTAGTGTGCTTATTTGTTCTTCAAAAACCAGAGTGTCAAGTTGGAAATGGTTAGAAATTCACAGCTAACACAAGTATCCAATTAATTCAAGCCCCATTCTTGGCCAACAATTTTAGTTAGAGGAGAGTTTGTATTTGATTTGCTTTATTTTTTAAACCTTCTGATGTGTGACCCAGGTAGAGTGATCAGCCATCTTGATTTTCCAAGGATTGTTCCTGTTTTGGCATGGGAAGTTCCATGTCCTGGGAAACTTCTCAGCCTCAAAGAATTTGGGATACACTTACCATATTTGAAGCATTTGCTAAACCCCTTTTCAGGAGAGTGCAATGTTTTGGCCAACACCTGACCGAGAACACAAAGATTCTCTGATTCAGTGGGGCCTCAAACTTGGGTTTTATTGACAAGTATGATTTTTACAGAAAAATGACAGAGCAAATTAGGGTTGACTACTTATTTTGCCAACTCATGACATTATCAAATTTCATCTATCATCATCATCATTTTACGTAAGATAGGAAATTCCAAAACCAAAAAAGTTGAAAGAGGTAGAATGGAAGTTTTGTGTTCTCAGTGGCTAGCACAGTGTGTGGCATAGAGAAGGTCCTGCATAAATATTTATTACATAAATGAATATTGCACAAATTACTCTTATTAAAAGGCATACTATAATGTCCTTATTTTCCTCATTGGACCATGGATTGGCAAAAACTTTATCGAGCCCATCATTTGGGAACCAGTGGTTAAATCCAAGTCTGTGGACTACAAGATATTTTGGTGGGAAATTTTTATTATAAATTATGGTAATGGCATTGTGATATCTACCTCTGTAAGAGGTTCATTTTAGTTGGCACAGTCAGTCTTTCATGGTATAACTATTCCTGGAGAGAGAAGGCTACATTTCTGGGCCTTTGCATCAGAGAATGAGTTGCAGTCAACTTCCTCTTAGACTTTGACAGCCACCATACCGAGATGAATCTTTGCTGATGTCAACATGGATGGATTTCACCACATCTGGCAGGAAATAGCCAGCTGTCCTTGTTTTCATAAGTTTAAGGCACTGTTTTTGTGTGCCCTATGTTTCCTTACTTTTCTTTGTTCTGATTCATTCACCTACAAAGTGTGGTGAGAAACTTTGACCAGTTGATGTTAAGTACAAATAACATAACCCCCAAATCTAGAATTTCATACCCTACTTGGGATATCAAAATTATTTCTTATTTTTTCATAACCCATTAATAAAAAATGTCACTGATAAATCTTACTTTGTATTTGTCTTATTGGCATCATAGGAACTGTAAATATCCATCATAAATGGCTATACAAACTACAAAACTAAACCAATTTGAGTCTCTACTTCAGAGTCTTATAATCTCAGTTTTGTGTGTTCTTTTTAATAGTAAATCAACACCGTTTTTTTCCCTCTGCAAGATCTGAGCATATTTCTGATTATAGCTTCTGGTGTCATAACCCAGAGTCCAGCTGTTTGGCCCTGGAGCTTCCATGAGCTCACTTGGGGTGATGCAACATCTGTCAATGGTTTGTGAATCATTCTG
>VMDR010001312.1:58154-133913 GCA_007922815.1 Macrotus californicus | reverse complement strand
AAGCAATAGGCTTTTAAAAATAGGGAATGATCGGGAATTGTCTTGATTTCATTTAATAATATAACTATCAAACATTCAAATGGTTTATAAAATAGAATTCTGCCTTTTGGTTTCTGGAAAAGAATTTTACAAGGACTTAAAGCTGGTTCTCATCTCTTCTTTTCACTTGGAAATACCATGTGACCCCTACAGGGTCACACACCCGTGGCGTCTGTCCAGAGGGTTAGGAGGAATATCTTCCTTCAGGTATTTGAGAAGTACGTTGTGCCAGTCACTAGTTTGGAATTGAGAGAAATCAAGAAGGGAACACTATACAAAGACTGAAATGTCTTTTAGACAGTTTTCACATTCTGTGAAAACTGCTACGTTGGCAATTATATTTATATGCGTGATTCCAGAGTTTCAAGAAAAGATTATTTGCATACTCATGATACTATAACTGGGGACATGCTGAGTAACAGAACGAGTTATGCCTGCTTCTCCCTGGCAACCTTTTCAAAGGGGCGTTAAACTGCACATGGTATTGACTGAAAGGGCCTGGAGGGGCTGGAAAAACCGATCTCGTAAACCTGACTTTTAGCCTGGTTCTCTCAGTCAAGTGCATTTATGTTTTCCATTTCCTCTAACTCTGCAGGATCCACCAAAATTTGCCACCAGTAGCAGAACTTGTCATTTGGACCCATTGTCATTCATTTTTGGCATCAGTTTAGAAATTTCCAGAAATCTTGTAAGTAATTAACGGGCTCATATTCTTCTAAGGTATAACTGCCACTTGTTTTCTCATCGACGGTGCTGATATTTCAGACCCAAAACCTCTATAAAGAGCACAGGGAACTAGAGATCAAATAGGAGCCTGGCAGTACATTTAGAAATCAGATGTCACTTTCTTTCTTTGACTGGAAACGTCATTTCCTGGGGCCTGGGGGAAGCCCATGGTGTTTTCTTGCAGAGGTTGAGCTTCGCAGAGAAGCAAGGCCCTGACGCATCTGGAATCTTGCGGGCTGAGGGGAAATTTCAAATTCATTTCTATTTCTGGTGGAACAGCGTGTAACTTGTTCAGCCGTAGGATGGCTGGTTGTTCTTGGTTTGGGGCACATCTTTGTAGACCTTCCGGGGCATTGCATTAGCCGGTGCAAAGATGGGTCACAGTTTTATGAGACTGATGCGCGACGGCTGCGCCGCGGTTGCAGTTTCAAAATCCTTCCCCGTTGAGTCCCCACTTGGACCCCAGTCCAGCTCTTTCCACTTGACTGCGTTCCTGGGTCCTCAGTAAGTAGGTGGTTTGAACGCTGAACAAATGGGGAATTTTAAACTGAAACTGACGTGGAAGCTATTTTTTCAAAAGATCCTGAGAATTTCCATAGGGGTAGTACCTCACCAATAGACAGCCAGTCGATTGTAGTTCAGGCAAGCTGTCCTGATGCATCAGAAGTGCTTAGAGGATTGATTTCCTTGTTACAATAAGTACAAACCCTCCCGAAAACAAGAGGAAAGGAAAGAACCGAATACTTGCGCTCTCTGTGCTCAGCATTGCACATTTTTTGTTGTTTCATTTTTGCAGTAGCCTTTGCTGTAAGTAGCATTATTTCCATTCTACAGAGGAAACAGGCTTGGAGCAGGAAAATAATCCAAGCAGACTACTGCAGAGCCGCCCAGATCTGACTAACGCCAGGCCTGCGCTCCGAGCCTGCTTCCTCGTCTCAGCCTCACGGCAGTCTCGGAGGCGTTACAGTAAGGAGACCGAGGTGTGGACAAGTTGCTGAAGGCCACGCGCTGCATAGCAGTGGAACACTAGGACCCCGATTTAACAGTCACAAAGCCCACCCCCTTTAAAAGAGGTAAGATAGATAATGATACGGACATCTATGTGTCTAAGCCCCTGAACTAAATACTTACTAATCTAAAGCACCATTACAACGGCCAAAAACAAAGGAAAAACACTCTGATGCAGTTTTTTGTCTCCATGTCACAGCCTCCTATCCTTGGCCTCTATTTGTCTAGATACCTTGTTTGTCTCAGTGCTAGCCATGTCTGTGTAGTGAAGTTATTCAGCGGAAATTTACGGAGTCGCCCACCAAGATCGTAACTTTGCAAATCGGTGCTTTGGAGGTGTTCCTGAAGTGATACAGGTGTTCATAGCCTACACTGACCCCTGGTAATTCCAGCGCTCACGTAGACAGGGCTTAGAATGCCTCCTGTGAAACTGATTCCGAAATACGTCAGGTCACAGTAATTAGTTAATAGTGATTAGTCCTTGTCTTAGAATCACACTCCCTCTTACTGTTAGGAGAAATGAGTAGATTCAGTTCCTCCTAAAAAAAGTATATTGTGCTGGATTCATTTCATCTTTTTCTCTGTTGGCTTATTTATCTTTATCCCAAACTCTGTTTTTGTTCCCATTGCTCCAAGATAAGCGGTGTCTATTTTTTTTTTTTTTTTAATTCTGACACTTTCAAACCTTTTCCAGTTACCACCCAAACTAAATGAAGTTAAAGGTTTTTAACCCCATTCCACATAGTTCTGCTGCTGTGGCTTATTAATGGGTTTCTATAATGATTTCCTGCTTACTCATCTTAAAGGGTTTTTTTTTTTTTTAATCTTTATGTGGTCTTTCTTTTACTTCTGCTGTCCCTTCCTCCTTCCCCCCTCTTCTTTCTTATCTTTAGATCAGCAGGTTGCTTTTCCTTCTGATGAACATATTTTCACAAGTGGTCACCGATTTTGAGAAGTCTCCAAGAACTCAGTAGAGATTAGATCATTGTATTTGAAAAAAACAGTGAAGCCTTGGCAGGAAAGGAAATCAAGGTGCTTACCCAGGCAGGGTCTTGTGAGACAACCTACTTTTCACTTACAGTTTCTGACTGTGCATTGTTTGAATTTCTTACCGGTCCTACTCACCCTGGCTATTAATCTGCCTTGGGAGGTCAGTGGTTCTGATTGTTTTATATCTCAGAGTCTCCGGAGTAAAGAGTTCCCAGACCTGGTAACCAAGAGAACGAAACATTTAAACACACAGTAAAAATGAGCGGGTGGCAGAAACTGAACAAAGACAGACCAAAACAGTTTTGACAAGTTAAATTTATCCTAACTGTCCAACAAAGGAAGTAGACCTGGAGGTTTATCTGCGAGCATTTTTCAGCTCCACCCGTTCATGGCGGAGAACCATACACTGGTTGCCGCTGGGGGATGGGCATCATAGGTGTTGGGGAGATGCATCATGAAATACTTCTGAAATGGGACCCACTTTAGGAGCCCACAGTTACTCAGAAAAGTCGGTAGCATGAAGTGAGGAGAAAGGGCCTAGTGATTAGGAGGACTGAGTTGGAACTCCAAAATTTCTCCGTAGTTTGTCGTGGATATTTGTGTAGACCTTTGGAATACAGAGAGACGGAGTCAGTATCTACTTAAAAAATAGTTCTCAGTTTACCAAACATAAGCCAGGTAACAGGTGCTTATCTCCCTGATTCTCGGCAGCAAACACTGAGGTGGATGCGTTACCTCCATTTGGCAGACGGGGGCTCTGAGCTTCTAGGGAGGTGGCGTCCTTGTCCCAGGCCACCCAGCTAGTAGGTGCGGGAGGCCGGATTGGAACCAAACGCTTTTATCTGTGGACCCAGTGCCTTTGTTTTTATCCACTAAGTGGCAACGTGATTTCACGTCTGAGCATTTCTTGGCTGAACAAGTTGGAAACCACCGGTTTCACAGAGTAGAAATCACTGGTTGTGCGCCCCTGGATTCCCTCCCTAAGCCACCTGAAGCTGCTCGATCGCTCTTGGTCTCGACATCCCTGTCTGCACAGTGCAGACATCACCGTACCGGGCCCCACTCCCATCGCGCAGGGCTGCAGGGCTCCTGGGCCTCCGTGGTTCCAGTGCGGAGCGGAAGGCGCATCCCCAGCGAACTCTGGTCGGGGTGAATGGTTGCCGGGGAAAAGCACCGTCCTCAAGTGCACAGCGGCGCTCCGCGCACAGGAGCAACCTCCGGCCTCGCAGAGTACGGGTGGTAATAGGGGCTGCCTCTGCTCAAAGGAGAGTGGTTGTCCTAAGACAGACAGTGCGGCAGCTATCAAGCAATAAAAAATATTGGCGGGGGTACACCTCCCGCCTCCCTCAGCGTCCTTCCGCACCCCCGGGCGCGCCCGCTGGGCGGAGGGCACCTGGGGGAGGGTGGGCCGGGGCGCGTGCGCGAGCTGTCAGCTGGCCCCGCCTCCGGCGCGCGGCCCCGCCCCGCCCCGCCCGCCCTCACTCTCGGGGTGTGGGGCGGGCTGGCGGGCGCTGCGGCTGCCGGGCTGCTGCTTCCTCGGGCCATTTTGCTGAAGAGCGACCGGGAGGAGGAGCCGCCGAAGAGACCCTAGGCGAGCAGCGGCGAGCCGGAGGAGGCGGCGGCAGCGCGGGCCTGGGCTTTCCTCGACCGCGGGGATCTCGAGGGGCGAGAGGATCGCCAGGGAGGGGGACCGGAGAGCCGCGCCCGCCGCGCGGCGCGCCCCTTCCCGCCCCCTGCACCATGAGCTGGGGTACCGAGCTCTGGGTAAGTGAGGGGCTGGGCCCGCGGGGCTGCGGGGGAAGGTGCCTGGCGCGCCTGGGCAGGGGACGCGGGCCGGGCTGCCCGGGTGGAGGCGATGGCGCGCGGGTCCGTGTCCCCGCGGCCTGAGGGAGGCGCGGGTTCGGGTGCAGCTCGCGGGCCTTGGCCCGAGCAGGAGGGGCGAGCCAGATTCACCGTTCCGCGGCGAGGGGAGCTGGTGTGGGTCCCCCCGGCGGCCTGAGCAGGGGGCGCGGGTCTGGGTCCCCCAGGCGGCCGGAGGCCAGCGGTGTTTGTGGGGAAGAACCTCGGCCCCTCGGGGTGGGTAACCCACGCGCCGCGAACTGGCTTCGATGGGGGCGTGGGAGCCCTCGGCTGCTGGGCACTGCGTTATTTATTAGGGCGCGCAGCCCCGAGTTCCTGGGGCTGCTCTGTGTGCGTGGAGGTGCGGACAGGTCGGGCTGTCCTCCCGGGGGCGGGGCGGCCCCGGCGGGGCTGGGTCCCACGTCTTGGGTTTGGGGGCTCGGAGTCGGGAGGCGGCGACTTCCCTCTAGAGGCGAGCACTTTCCGACCTGTGGCGGTTCGGGGCGCACTCGTACAGCTCTCGATGGGAAGCCCAGATCCTGATTTTGATGTGGGGACTGCGGCGTTTGGCCTGGAGGGGAAAGTTAGGGGGGATCGCCTTCAGGAAGAGGCATTCGCGGGGTAATAATTCAACCGCTCTGAGGAAACAGTTGAAAATGGGGAAGGTTGGCGGCGAGGGGCGCCCCACCGGATCCTTCGCCGGGGGGTGCGGTGGGCAGCGCAGCAGCGCAGTGCCCGGGAGCCTGTGTCCCCTTGCCAGGGCGAGCAGGGAATGCCTGGGCAGGTCCCCCGGGGGCGCGGGGTGTGGGAGGGGGCTTGTTTCCCTGCCTTCCTGGGGGTGTCCCTGGGCAAGGGGTGGGCGGCGCAGTGTCTGGCGGGAGGAGTGGACGAAACCTCAGTTTTGGCCCCGGACCGTGCTCAAGATGAGGCATTTCCCATGATGAACGCGAAAGTGCCTCTTTTCGGAATTCCATTTGGAAAGGGTGTGGAGCGCAAGTGTGGGGTGGTGTTTGCTGTCTGAGCTGAGGCCAGGAAAGCTCACCTCGGAATAAAACGGGTAGAGCTACAGAAACAGAGCGCATCCTCCCTTACTTTTTTTTTTTTTTTGTGGCTTTAATTGTTCTTACATAACCATTTCTTAGGCTCAGAAGCACCTACTGTTATTAACCAAAGTCCTGAAGGCAATGGCCCCTTTAAATTAAGATAATCCATCTCATAAACATCCTCTGTCTAAAGGAACCCAAGATTTTGGCTGATGTTTACAAATATTCACCTTTAAAATGAAACAACAGATGGTTTAAAATATTTGCTCACACCTAATTGGGCAGAATCTACCGTTTTAATCCATCCTTGTGCCACTCCCTTTGGCTTTTTTCAGCTTGTCTGGGGGAGGGGGACAAATCAGAAGTAATTTTTATCAAGAGAATAGAAATTTTGGCACAATCCCCCCCCACTTGTTTAAACAAGAAAAAGGGGTTCTGGGAGGAAACTATAGTACATTCCTAAGGGAAGTAGGCTGTGGTTAAAGGGGCTGAACCCAGGGGGTATCCACCCCTGTGATGTTGGTGAATGTTACAGAATGTGATCCGGGGGGGGAGTGGCCATGAGAAGGGACATGAAAAACCAGGCCCAACTGCCTGCATTATTCTGTACACTTCCTGGGGGGGAGGGGGGTGGGGTGGGAAGGAGCTGTTGAAAATAAATGGGAACTGGAATCTATGTGAATGATGTGAGTTCTTGAATTTGCTTCAGAAGAATCTGGGGTGGTAGTGGGTGGGCACACGGATGGAAGAAAGGCAGTCGTGCGCTGACCCGTGTGGCTCAGTCGGTCCCTCCCGCCGAAGCCAGGCCACACCTGTTGGATCGCTGGTCAGGGCACGTGCCCAGGTTGCCGGTTTGGTCCAGGTTTGGTCCGGCAGGGGTGCGTGGGAGAGGCAACCAATCATGTTTCTCCCCCTCTCCTTCTGCCTCCCTAAAAAACGATCAAACAAATACATTATGAAAAAAGAGAAGCAGGCAGGAGTGACTGGGCCACTGTGGCAGCTGGGTGACAGGGACAGGAGGGCTCATGACGCTGTGCTTTTGACTGCTTGTGCTTGAGAGTTTCTACAATAAAACTAGGTGGAAAAGATTTTTCAGGGCGAAGGTTTGTGAAGTGCTTGACATTTTTTTTCACTTGGTAAGTTTATGAGGAAGAGTGAGTCAGTTCGCAGTTGTGTATATGCAAGTACGTGTCAGGGAAGAGTCGTTGTTGATTTCTTAAAGACGGTCGTTGGGGTATTGGCTTAGAGTTTAGCGGAGCGAAAGGAATAACTCATTTGTTGGCACTAATAAGAGAAGTGCGAAATCTGAGTTTTAAGATGAAATACGAAGAAGTATGCAGGCAACACAATGTCTGTTTTCCGTTGCCTCATTTTACTAGTATTTGAGATTTTAAAGAGAGGACTAATGAAAGACCCTGAGAAATAAACTCCAGTTCTGTGGTGTGGAGAGACTCAGAGATGTGCGGTGCGCTGGGCGGTGCTGGGCGGTGCTGGGCGGTGCTGGGCAGCCCAGCCCAGGGCAGTGATTGAGGGTTTTCCAGGAATGGTGGCTTTGGGATCGTGCACATGTATAATGAGATGATGAGGGGGCGCTCCAGCATAACTTGGCCGAATTACTCTTCTAGATGCAGAGAGATGGAGCTCTGGTTTAGGTGCCCTGAGTTATTTGTGCCAGGTGATTGCTGCTTTCATAGGCCTTCACAAATACCTTCTGGGGTCCACACATTTTAGGACTTTCCTCAAAGTCCACATAGACTTAAAAAAAGATCATATCTCCTCAGGAAAGCATAACACTACTGACTGGCATTACATCCTATCGTGAACTTCAATCTTAGGTCTGCTTTTGGGCCCACAAGCTCTCTCTGAAATGACCTATCATATAGGCTTTTAAAAACTACAGGTTTCTAAGGTGCACTTTACGTGACAGGCTTGCTCTCTAGCCACATCCTGCTTTGTAGAGGGAGTGAAACCTTTCTCTCTCTTTTAACACTTAATATAGCAGTAAACTTTCATAGTCTAGGAAATTTTTAGAAATGTCAGGAAGTTATCATACAACTATAAAAATGGACTCAAAACCCATAATTTGTAATGACTTTATTGGCTTAGTTTGTATTTAAAGATTTTTATTTATTTATATTTAGAGAGAGGGGAAGGGAGGGAGAGAGGGAGAGAAACATTGATGTGTGGTTGCTTCTCGTGCGCCCCCTGCTGGGGACCTGGCCCGCAACCCAGGCATGTGCCCTGACTGGGAATTGAACCAGCGACCCTTATGGTTTGCAGGCCAGCGCTCAGTCTACTGAGCCACACCAGCCAGGGCATATTGGCTTAGTTTGTATGTAAACTAGGTCTTTCTATTTTGTATCAGGTCAAAATGTAAATGGCTGTTTTAAAGGGATTGGGTTACAATAAAATTGTTTCTGTACAACTATTCATAACTTTGCTGTTTAATCAAAGTTTTAGGATTTTTATTGAGCAGCTACTTACATGCAAGACACCCATCTGAATCTAAGTTACATTATATACATTTAAGGATACTGACTCATTTTGGTGAAGACATACAAAGTGGGTCTTAATTCTAGCTTACAGCCTCAGAATCAAAAGAGAGATTACATTTGTTTGTAAGGAGAACCAAATGAATTTCCTCAAGACTTTGTTTAAAAGGTAAAGGTAGTAGGGTAAATTAGGTCACACTGAGTCATTGAGTTGTGACCGGTCACTGGAGAAACGGCAGAACAAGAGTTTCTTACGTTTGAAGTTTTTTCTTTCTTTCTTCCTTTCCTGCTTATTAGAAAGAAGTGACAAGTTATGGAAGTATCAATTCAGCTTTTTGTTAGCCTGACCATTCCTGTGAAGTGAGAACAAATCCATTGGAAATTTTAGCTTTCCTCACAGCTATTCTAGTCTTTACAGGTAGCAAATCACTAGGTGACAGAAGCTGCTTTTGTTTCCTGGTGTCCTCGCTGCCATCTTTCTTTATCTTGGCGCTAATAAGAAATAGAGGAGCCCAAAATACTAAAAGCAAGAAAGTGAACAGAGAGCCCTGGCCAGAATGGCTCCATTGGTTGGGCGTTGTCCTGCCGACCGAAAGGTCGCTGGTTCGATTCCCTGTCAGGGCACATGCCCTGGTTGTGGGTTTAGTCTCCAGCTGGGGGCGTGCGAGAGGCAACTCAAACACATGGATGTTTCTCTCCCTCTTTCTCCCTTCCTTCCCCTCTCTCCGGAATCAGTGAAAAGAAAAAGAAGTGAACAGAGGGACCTGAGCAAGACAGATTGGTTAACTTAGCAAGAAACCACCTGTGTTGGCCATAGGTAGGTTATTTGTAAACCTGTGCTTTTAGGACAATGCCAGGCATACAGTGTGCATTCAGCACTGTGCCGACTGCGGTGACTGACTGTGGTATGCGCTCCCGAGAGCAGCAATGGGACAGTGACCCCCCACTGCACTGGAAACAATGCCTGACTCATGGAGTAGGAGTCTGATAAATATTTATCGAATGAATGAATGAATCCTTCTTCCCCCTTTTGTTTCAACATTTGCTTTTCTAAAGTAATGGGGGAATGATTTTAACACCTTTCTGCACTTCAGTCATTGTAAACATTTTTTACAATTCTTTTTCAAAATTTAATTTAATTTTTTTTCATTTGTTAGAATTCTAGGCCCCTCTCTCTTTAACAGACTTTATTTTTCAGAGTGGTTTTAGTTTCATGGCAGGTTGGGTGGAGGGTACAGAGATTTTTCCCGCACACTCCTTGCCCATGAATATCCGCAGCCTGGGTGCCTTTTTCACCTCTAGAATGTGGTTGGGAGATTTTATTTCTTTTCTGCTGTTCGTGCTGCTTATGCCTAATAGGTATGTGTATGATTCTATTAGAACACTTCATAGTGTGTGAAGACTTTACACTGATTCTTCTTTCATTGTGAAGTAAGGGACTATAAATAGTTCCAGGCTTTAGAGAATTACCTGATTTCCTCTTCTTGCTGCAGAACACTAAATGAGAGCGGTTCATAGCTCTCCACGGCTCTTCATGTGTAACCCTTCAGAGATGTGTTTGGGGTCAACACAGCAAGAACAACAGGGGGGACATCACTCCCGGAGCTGGGGTGAATCGAGAGGAACCGCCTCAGAAGATGGATTAAACCAAGTGTAGATCAAATTAAGCTCAATTTTGTCATCCCTTTCCCTCCATTGAAAGGAGCTTTGCACAGTCTCTTCCTGTTAGTAAATATCAGACATGACCTGAGAGGTCTGGAGATTTTGCGCTTGGCATTTACATCTCAGCCTGTTGCCTTCACTTTATGCATTAGATCTAACCCTGAACATTTATTTAAATCATGTTTTTGGCAGGTAAAGCTGCGTTTCAAGCGCCATAAGGCGGTTTTGTGAGTGTTCCGGTGCACCGGGTGGCACCTTGTAAGTCCTGCTTCGCGTATGTGTGACAGGGAAAGTGCTTCTTTGAAGGGCCCGTCAGGTAGCACCCCCTCCCTAGCTAAAGTTAATATTGTGTTTCCTGCAAGTATTACTCATGCATGTTTCGTCAACACCGCCCACACTTTAAAATAAGGCTTTATTTTGACACTTAGAAATTGCAAGCTACCCAGAATGCTTGAATGCCCTGGGAAATTAATCTAATTAGGCTTCAAGACGTGGGTGTGAAATCTTCTGGAATTAGTGTTTGTCATGAAATATTTGTTTCCTGTTTTAGTAATATGTACTTATACTAGCTTGGACCTAATGATGTGTCTAGTTTAAAGCTTTTAAAAGTCATAAAGGGCCAAATATGTATATTAGAGAGTTAACTGAGAGTATACAAGTTTTTAATATTGATTCATCTTCCAGTTGGGACCAACTTTTAGCTTGTAAACCTAACCTGGTTTGTAAATTCTGTAATTCTGTGTTAAATTTATGTAATGCTTAACAGCCTCAATTGTTTAATGCTACAAATAGATTCAAACCACCACCACCAACAACAAAAAAGAGATGAAACTTTCAATTTGTTGTTGCAAAAGTTAGAATACCTGTTAACATTTAAATTACGACATCATATTATCTATATTGTGGGGTTTTTTTTTTTTATTTAGACCATACCATTCTAGTCATTAGAATGAAGTTTTTTAAAAAAAATTATTTCTTAGACTACTGTCTGGGGTTTTAGTGTATATATTTTAGCAACCACAGTTTCCTCTCTACTTTGTATTTCTCCACTCTCTTTATGGGTTATAAAAATAAGAATAGCTTATAATTACATAAACTCTCTGGTTCTTTTGATATCTTCACATGCACCATTCCCTGTTGCCCTAAACACTGTTGAATAATTGTCATTGACTTTGCAAATTATCTAGAGCTTATCATGTCCCAGGTGCTGTGCAAAGTTTTTCCACCCATCGTCTTATTTATTCTTTTCAAGAATCCAGTGAGGTAGGTGCCACTCAGTGGCAGCATCAGAGAAGAAAATTCGAAGATGGAGTCAGGGGCACTCAGTTTTATTGGGAAGTAACACTTGTGAACGGAAAAGGGAGCAAGTGAGATTAGGCAGAGGGAGTCATCAGGCCACCATGCCATCCGACAATGTCTTCACCAGGCCAAATGGGAGCTCCAGAGCAAAGATCACCCATTCAAGGAGTCTCACATTGGACAGAAATGGGCCAGGCCCTTGTACCTCTGCCTTGCTCATTCACGGGCTAAGGACAGTATCACTTTGGCTACCATCTTGCTCAGTCACTGGTTGGGGGTTGCTATACCAAGACCATGACCTTGGTTCAGAAGCTGAGGTAGACTCTAAAGGAGGCTGTCTGCTAACCACACTCCTTGCCTCTGGGCAATGAGTCCTTTCTGGAAAGAGGATCAGAATGGCACATCGACACTCTCCATACTTCCTCTTTCACAAGAGTGAATTGAAACTCAGGAGGCAAAGTAACTTGCCCAAGTTCACAGAGTAGAAAGGAGAGATTAAATCTCAGGTCTTCGGGGCTCGAGAGCCCACCTCCACATCTTTTTCCAGTTAATACCTTCAAAAATTATTATTGTTTCAACTCTTTAGTTATAGAAAATTTCTCAGTGTACTTAAAGAAAAGAATGTTATGAGCTCCTATGTACTCCTTACCCAGCTTTTAGATCATCGATATCTTGGCATGCTGGTCTCCTCTGTGTGCCCCCTGTGGGTTTTCCCTCCGTCTTCTCCGCTGCACATTGGGATGCTGCTCTGCTACCTTGCTCTCCTGAGGAATCAGGCGGAGAACCCAAATTCTCCCCCATTCTTTTTTTTTTTTTTAAGGTTTTATTTAATTTTAGAGAGAGGGCAAGGAAGGGAGGAGAGAGGGAGAGAAACATCCATGTGTTTGAGTTGCCTCTCACACTGCCCCCTACCGGGGATCTGGCCCTCAACCCAGGCATGTGCCCTGACTGGGAATTGAACCAGCAGCCTTTATGGTTGGCAGACTGGTGCTCAGTCCACTGAGCCACACCAGCCAGGGCCTCCCTCATTCTTTAAAATGTGAAAGCAGAGGAGAATACCTTGTTAAGCACCTGAGGCATCATTTTTCGGGACTTTATATTAATTTTTTTTTTAGGTTTTATTTGTTTATTTTTTTAGAGGGAGGGGTAGGGTGGGGGGAAAAGAGGAAGAGAGAAGTATGGATTGGTTGCCTCTGGCATGCACCCCCAGAACACACAACCCAGGTGGGTGCCCCAACTGAGAATAGAGCCAGTGACCTCTCACCTTGCAGGACAATGCCCCACGCCCAACCAACTGAGCCACACTGGTCAGGACTTTATTCGGGAATGTAAATGCATCGTTTCCTAACCCAACAAGGACCCTGTGAGTTTAATCACCTTACAGATGAGTCTCAGAGGTGAAGATACTTACCACACTCACCAAAGCTATGGGAGCTATGACTGGAATTTAAATACAGTTTTTTTCTTTCTGACACCAAACAAAGGTAGTTTAAAAATGGCATCTTCTGTATGAGTGGCTGGCAATCCCTTTTTTTCCTCATCACTCACATATCCCGTCACTGATGTAGGTTTTGCTTTCTAAATCATTCGAGGTTCCTCCTACTGAGAGTCATTGAGAATCAATGACTCAGCACCAAGTGCGGCAGACGCGGCAGAAGCAGTTATGAATGAAGCTTTCTTACAACCCAGCAGGTATTTCTTGCCGTGTCTAAGTGAGTCCCTCAGTCTTTTAAATCCAAAGTTTCTTTTTTCTCTTCTCATTTGAAGAAATGAACGTGTAAAGGCGTGTAAATGAACAGTAAGAGTAGTATCAAGTTTCTGATTTTGTGTCTCCCCAAAGCGTGTCTAGGTGAAAAGTTTCTTTAACTCATTTGCGAAAGAACAAAGAAGACTCGCCCGCTTCGGAGGTGCTCCAGCTGTCCCACACAGGGCTTCGCAGGTTTTGGGTCTTGAGGAGTGTGAAACTAAACATGTTTCCTCCTATCTTTGGCAAAAGCAAACCTGGCACCTTTACAAGAAGCCATTCCCTTTGTACTTCCAGTTACATAACCAAAACCGAGACTGGGTCCCTGAGGTGCATGGCGACACCCAGCAGGTTCTTGGGAGAGATGGCATGGGTGCTCCCACATGAGGGAGACAGCTAGGCAGGGCCTGGCCTGGCTGCCCGGCTTGCCTCCTCTGCCATTCACTGGCGCTGGGCAAGTCCTCACGTCTGTGTTCCTCGCTCCGCTGACCTGTAAACCGGGTGCTGATGCTTACCACCTCTCCACCATAAAGGTGATGCTCGTTTGTAACGTGCTTGGAGGTTGTTGGATGAGGCAATGGGTGGTACAAACTAGTATAGTCACAGGGAGGATGAAGGAAAAAACCCTGTTCCTTGGGGACAAACTGCAGCCCCTCCTGTCCTAAGCAGGACTCGGGAAAATGGAGCCGCTCGCTGTCCCCGATGTCAAATTTTCACAGTAAAGTCTTTGTCCTCAGATTTAAAATTCTGTTGACGTGTTAACAATAAAGGAAAACAACCTAATGGTAGGAAAATGCCTGGAAATCATTGCTTTGGAAAGGAACTCTGGATTTTAGGAGAGCCTGTGTGTTTAACTCTTTCTAAATATATAATGCACTGAAAAACACTAACCATACTAATTTTTATTTATTAAATTTTTTTCTTTTGTTGATTCTAGAGAGAGGGGAAGGGAGGCAGAAAGGAGAGAAACATCGATGTCAGAGAGGAACATTGATTAGTTGCCTCCTGTATGCACCCCGACTGGGGACCGAACCCACAACCCAGGCATGTGCCCTGACTGGGAATTGAACCTGTGACCATTCACTTTGCAGGATGACTCCCAACCAACCGAACAACATCAGCTAGGGCAACCGTACTAACTTTTAGCAATATACTTGAGTTTACACGAAATATAATTTTAATGTTGTCCTTAAGGGCGAAATCGTTCTCTTTGGCTATTATTACCACTTTTTAAAAAGTTCTACTGAAGTTACATTATTTCCCCCCAAAAGAGGGATATCTACTGCTTGAGACATCTAATGAATTATTCTACATACCAGATAATTGTGAGATTGATTTCTTCTTAGGAAAGAAAGCTAAGAAGTTTAAAGTTATTTGCATTAGGATATATATATATCAAGTACATATCAAATGCTTGACAGTGTTTGGACAAAGAAATTTTGATTTCATGAGTATGTATGTGGATTTAAAATATATTGTTTAGCATGACATTGAATTTTTAAATGTAAATTTTACTTATTCCTAAAAATAGTTTATGAGGGGGTGCAAAGTGCAGCATAGGGAATATCGTCAATAATATAATAACTATATATGGTGCCAGGTGGGCATTAGACTCATCAGCGGGATCACCTCGTAAGTTATTTAAATATCCAAGCACTATGCTGTACACTTGAAACTAATATAATATTGAATGTCAACTGTAATTGGGAAAAAAAAGCAGAGGCTCTTTTTATATGAAAAATAATAGGTCATCTATTTGAATTGTTTAATTTTCAAGATACTAAGGTATACATGAAAAGTAACCAAATGAAACTATAAAACTTATATCACATGATGAGTATAATTGAGACTTCTATTTTCTTTTTTAAGATCTTATTTATTTATTTTTAGAGAGAGGGGCAAGGAAGGAGAAAGAGGAGGAGAGAAACATCAATGTGTGGTTGCCTCTCACATGCCCCCCACCGGGGACCTGGCCTGCAACCCAGGCACGTGCCCCTGTTGGGAATCAAACTGACAACCCTTTGATCCTCAGGCCCGCGCTCAATCCACTGAGCTACGTCATCCAGGGCGAGACTCCTATATTTTGTCCATGGTATCTATTTTTGGAGTATCGACTAAGTGCCAAGAACATGTTCTTGTCTTCAAGCAGCTTCCAGTCTAGTAGGGGTGCAGAGGTGTGGACAAGGAGTTACGGTAGTGTGACAAGGACTAAGGAGGTAACTGCCTGGAAACAGGTGTTCAGTTGGGCTTACGGAGCGTCCCCAGGGAGTCCTGAAGCAGCAGTAAGTTGTTCGGGGGAGGGAGGTAGTACGGCAGGGCTTGTGACCTAGGCAGCCTTCCTGGAAGAGGGAGTAAGAGCTGTGTGCAAAGGCTCCTAAGTATACGAGGACACAGAGCTCGCGAATGAGCAGAGCACAGAAGGAGGAGCCTGAAAAGACAGACCAGCTAAAAACCATGTGAGGACTACGGCTTCACCTTGAGGGCACAAGGATGCCCTTGAGCTGCTCAAAGCAGGTAGCTGTGAGCCAGGTTTTCAGTCTTCTGACTGCAGTGTGAAGGTTGGGGAGGAACAGGCTGGGCTTGGCTGTTTGGACTGTGTGAGTTGCAGGAGAGCATCCCCCACATGTTTATATGGTGGGATTAGCTAGGGGGTCCTGGGTGTCTGAAGACCTGTCAGTGTACATCTTGAGCGGTGAGCCAGGGGCCAGGAGGGCGAGGCCAGTTCACTGTTTTGGCTTGTGGGTTAAATAGTATATTAGCTCTGGGTCCTTCTTATTCCGCAAATGGGCAGAAAACCAAAACTTGCAGTCTATTCTTTTTTGCCCTCTCTGTTTGTGCTCCAGTGGCTAGAGGTGACCCATGCTAACCAAATTCCCAAGACTGATGACCAAGCCAGAGGTACATCCGTTAGGAGACTAGCTATTCATATTTGCTGATTTGCACATTTGCTCCCTGGAGGCTAATCTATGTGGAGAGCTAAATTCTATGCAAAATTTCTTGGAGCGCACATAATCAAAATGGATTTGAATTAATTTAATGGCTTATGACACCAAACTGTGGAAGCCTAAGGCAACTATCTCTTCCAGAGAGATAGATCTACATTAAGGATACCACAGAGTCTATTTTATAGGTGCTATGTAGGTCATTCCTTTTCTTTTGACGTGTTCCTCCTTTAGACAGACTCCGGGGTAATTAGTTCTGTTCAGACATTTTCAATTCCATCTCTCTTCAGTCTTGCATCCCTAAGATTATATCCAGTACCCAGATTGGATGCTAGATCTTCCATCATCTCGCTTACCAGCCTATCCCAGACAGGCAAGTCTGAGAATCTGAATTTGCAAAAACTCTCCAAGGTCATTCCGATGTGGCTCAGGTAACACTGTGATGCTTTGATTCCTTCTCATGCATTCCCAGTTTTTGCTGATTTTTATTTTTTATAACAAATGTAAAACCTGGCAATATTTTGGAGCTACCTGCTTACCCTGACAGCCACTTTGAACAACATCACTGTTCTAAGGTATTCTTTATTCCTTATGGAATAAACTGTCTTCTTGTCCTTTACTCAGGTACTCTGATACCCTGATAAGCCATTGTTAATTCATTCAACAAATATTACTGACCACACACTACATGCCAGGCTTGTTCTAGGCAAAGGGAACATGGTAGTGAGCCAAACAGTAGAGAAAATAATACTAATAATTGCCCTTCTCTGTGATCTTGACAAACATATGTGGTCACGGCAAATGCTATGGAGAAAAACGAGGGTGTAAGAGATGGAAGGGTTGTGGCTGAGGAGAAGGGGGTGTTGTGCTGGACATTTCGCAAGATGCCTGTTAGCTACCCAAGTACCTGACAGCTACTGCAGCGGTTCTCCGCCTGTGCGCCGCCAGAGTGCTGGAAACACGCAGTACCTGACTGTTTGGTCAGGGGCATCGACCTCTTTTCCCTCAGATTGTCAAATAAAAGAAGGACAGCACCCAACACAGCACACCCATCTGGTGTGAAGGCCCGGTCCTGAGCCAGAAACATATAGGTCATGTAATAGAGTTGCAGCTCATTGGCCACATAAAAAGATTGCTTCTGATTGGTTAAATGTTGGTACCAGAAATCCTCATATAGGCACCTGATCTTTTAAAAAGTCTCTTTGGAGCAAAAAGTGTAGGTCATCACTACTATTATTTTATTTTGGTAAATCAATAAAAATTATACCTATTTTTTTTGTCAGATCGACAAAAGATATCTTTTTTGGTGTGTCGTAGAATTTTAGTAATTAGCTTATGTGTACCATGAGATGAAAAAGGTTGGAGAGCCCTGGCTGGTGTGGCTCAGTGGATTGAGTGCCAACCTGTGAACCAGAAGGTTGCTGGTTCGATTCCCAGTCAGGGCACAAGCCTGGGTTGTGGGCCAGGTCCCCAGTTGGTGTGTGTGTGAGAGGCAACCACACACTGATGTTTCTCTCCCTCTCTTTCTCCCTCCCTTCCCCTCTCTAAAAATAAATAAAAAAGAAAAGAAAAAGGTTGAAGAGCAGGAGCTAGTAGAGAGTTTAATGTATGTACCTGGAGCTCTGTGAACAGGTCCAGGCTTTTGGGTCTGACTGCGCAACATAACTGTGGGGAATCAGGAGAGCAGGAATTCAAATGGTAAAATTCTGAGCTCTGGGGACAGTGGTGCTCCTCCAAGCATGCCCATTTAACTTCAGAACTCTGTCGCCTAGCGTGAGGCTGTCATGACATGTCGCCCTTTTGGACAGTGGCTGTGCTCTCCGTTTGCTGAACTGTTTATCTCGCTGAGAATCATCATGTGAAACTTCTTTCAGGTTGGGAGGGGGTGTAGACCATGGAGCGGATTGGCTTTGTAAATTGTTCTAACAGCGCAATGAACAGATCTGGAAGCTTTGATATGCTTAGAAATAAAACTAATGTGGCAGTCCATAAATGGGCCACCGATGGGCATTTGATTTTTGGTAGTAATCAGAAATTAATGTCATACATGCAATATTTTAACAGGTGTTTGCTGGTGGTCTAAGAGTTTCTACTGCACTTCTGTGAAAGCTACCTGTGTACTTGTTCTGACATTTGCAAGGAGAATAGAGAATATTTAGAATTATTCAATTCACACCTTGTTGACTGAGATCTCTGTTGTATCTGATACTAATTTTTCTCTCTATTTTTGTCAGAGACACCCTAAAATTGGTAACACCAGATCACCAAATAAATCAGACTGGGGGGAAATCTACTTCATGTGTGTGACAGGTTCTGTTTTGTGCAAATGGTCTCAACAATCTCTCCCATTCCGCGTGCTCTTCCAGCATGGCCTGAGACTCCTTCCGCTGAGGGGTGGAGGAGGGCTTATGTCCCCTCCCTGTGAACCTCGGCAGACCTTCGTCCTGCCCTGGCCAGTAGACTGTGGTAAAAGTGACACCATGTGACTTTTGAGGCAGGAGCATAAATATGCCACAGACTTTTGCCTTGCTCTTTTGGGGTGCTGACTCGTAGAACCCAGCACCATATTGTCAGGAAGAAGCTCCATGTAGGGAGACCATGTGGAGAAATCAGTGGGAAAGGTTTCAGCTGGCAGCCCGATTGAGGTTCAACTTACAGTCATAATCAGCTGCCAGCCATAGGAGTGAGAGGCTTCCAGATTATTCTAGCTCCCAGCGGTCGAGACCCCACAGCCTGCAAGCCTTTCCAGTCGGGGTCCCAGCCATGGAGGAGCAGAGACAAGTTGTCCCTGTGAAATTGCTGACCCCTAATAAAATGGTTCTTGCCCAGTAAGCTTTGGGGGTGAGAGGTTAAACGACAGAAACTGGGACAATGGCCTTGGATGTCACAGAGGTAGTAACACTACCCTTGATCCTTTGTTAAAGAATAGGCCTGCCATGCATCCTTTTATTCTCGCCTAAAAGTAAAATATGAAATACTTTCTCTTTGGAGAAATCCCTGAAAATATGAAATTGAAAGTTGAGGAACATTCCAGAAGTTTTTATACACATTTCCTCTGAAAACGATGGCCCAGGAAACTGAGACGTTCTGACATAAAGACTTACTATAGGAGGAAAGAAACTCCTTAAGCCAAGCTCGCGCCAAGGTTCCTGACACAAGATTGTACACCTTGAAATGGTGATTCCGTGTCATTCTTTATAAAAATCTCGAGAGTTTTTTTACATTGTTGTAATGACCACCAACCCACAGAAGAGAACATTTTATTGCAATTTCCTTTCGGAAGAAATGGTCTTGCCAGTTGTTTCCCCCTCAAATTCATTTCCTGTTCTTTGAAACATAAGCCACGCTGCTCCATTTCACAAGTGTTGTTGGAGAAACACCAAATAAAAGGCAGCATTTTCTGTAGGTTTAGTTGTGAAGTACAATCCGCATTCTGGAGGTAGTGCATCCGCCAGACGACAGCGCGCGGTCCAGTTTCTCTGCTGCTCAGCCACTCGGTGTCCTCACTCTCTGAGGGAAGCTGTGGGACCGGAGAGTCTCCGGTGGCTGCTCGTGTTCCATTTCTTTTATTTTAGGCCCTGGCCGGTGTGGTGCGGCTGGTCGGAGCGTCCTCCCATGCAGCCAAGAGCTGCGGGTTTGCTACCTGGTCAGGGCACGTATCTAGGTTTCACGTTTGGGAGGCAATGTTTCTCTCTCACATCACTGTTTCTTTCTCTCTCCCCTCCTCTCTTTCTAAAATCAATAAATGTGTCCTTGGAGGAGGATTTAAAAAATTCTGTTATTCTTATAATATTTCTCCAGTTCAGTCAGTACGTTGTATTGCTCAGGAGTAGGGGTCAGGAGCCAGACTGCTCGGTTCGTAGCCCAGCACTAACTAGCTGACTGATGCCGGGCAAGTCTCCCAACCTCAGTCGCTTCTCCTGTAAAACGGGGCTAATGACAGAGCCTGCATGACGGGGCTGCTGACACTATTAAATGAGTCAATGAACGCTTGGAGCTGTCAGTGTCTGGCACCAGCAGCTGTCTGAGCTTTGGCTGTCATCATTTGTCTTCACATGTGGCTGGTTGTGACGCTGTTTTGTTCCTGTCTTGAAGTCCCTGTTGAAAGAAACCGAGTGAGCTCGTACTTCTGCGGAGGTGTGTACAAGCGATCGATGAATTGGGTGTGAACCACGCTGTGTGAGCTCCACTCCCTGCCCCTCACGTGTTCTAGGGTGATCTGAGTTCCAGGACCAGCTGACGCCGAATGCTTGTCCTAGGGGTACCGATTCACCGTAAATGGGAGTACGTCAATGTCAAGTGCCGCAGAGTGCCTACTTCCAAGGCCAGAAACTCTATTTAGACATTTTATGTATAGCTCCCACCCTGTCGCTCAAAGAAATGCTAACAATGTTAATAGTAGGTTTGTAAAAGATTCAACAATTTAAACAGTGGTATATAAATAGAACCAGGAGGAACATTCTTTAAGCTGTCCACACTCTGTCCATGGATTGAATGTCTTGGGTGTAACTCTGTAGGCAAAAAAAAAATCTGGGCCTGTTTTGCTGGGCAAAAATGTTTTGGCCGAGACACATTTTGTTCATTTTCTCACTTTGGTAGGTACATAATAGCATTCCCAAAAAACCTTTAGGCAGTTGAGCGCTGCATGTCTAGATAAAAATACTCAACTGTTTGAAGGAAATGGAATGCACGGTGATGACTTTCTTTCTTCACTTTCTGGATTTCTTTGGGTTGTGAAGGGCCCGCCATTGTCTGGGGAAGTGGGATGAGTGACTGACTCAATGAGAAGAAGAGCCTCTGAAGGAGTAGGCAGCAGGTGGTCAGGAGCAAGACTGTTTCTGATAACTCCACGCAGATCTATAAATTGTCATTTGATTACAAAAAGAGAAAAAGAAAGAAGATTGAAAATGTCAACAGTCAGCTGCAGAAACAGGCAAAGGAAAGTCCCCGCCAGCCATGTTCAGTTAGGGGGTTACCGTGAGTGGTGGTCCTTAAAGAGATCTGTATAAAAATAAGTAGTGTTTGTCAGTAATAATAAGTAGTAAAAATAAGTAACTCCAGATCACATGCATGGGGCAGGGCGGGGCTGGCTGTTCAGTGATCGCAAACGTAGGCCAAGCTGAAGGTTACACTGAACTTTGATTTTTCAGTGTAGCGGAGACCAGGGGAGCTCAGAGGGAGTGCAAAGGATTAAACTGTTTTATACACTATTACTTGGTAAGCTTGGAATTGTGGGCCAGGCCTCGGGATGAGGCAGCCTCGTTTGAGGCAAGAGAAGAAGAGTAAGATAAGAGGAAATGGACGACTTGCTGATGGGCACGGAAGTCAGAAGGGCGGCCCACCCCTTGGATTCTGGGGGCAGCTCCAAGGACTACTGTGGGCAGAACACGTGGGGACCTGGGTTACCTAACTCTGGAGTGGGTGCGGCTCAGACCTGAGCACAGACCCAGCAAGGACTCACCGTCAAGGCCTTTCTGTCATTGGCCTACCCCCTGCACAGCCAGGGCGGCCTTCTCATCCTTCCTGACAGCAGCCTGCTTCTCCCTTGGGGATCTGTGCAGCTTTGTCCTAGCTGAGCCTCCCGCCTGGAAGGCTCTTGCCCCAGGTGGCTTTGTGGCCCTTCCCCTCCTTCCGCCAGCCCTGCTGGTGTGTATGTACAGTTCTGTTGGTGTAATACCCTGCCTGCAGTCACATACTCAAATGAACTCCGAGTTCTGCCAGGACAGAAGACTCTGTTAAGGAAAATCATGATGTCAAAGCATGATTTATTTCTTATTTGTTTGTGTATTTTTGAATAGGCTGCACGTGGGCAGGGTACGTGTTTCAGCGGTCAGCCCTTTGCCTCCCTGAAGGAGACCACTGTTAACTAGTCTATTCCAGAGAGCAGTCAAGCATTTAGAAAGAAATGCCCCCACCAAACGTTAGCATACTGTTCATACTTGTTGGTACCTCACTTTCATCACTTATAATATGATGGGTTTTGTTTTTCTTAGCTGTCTCATTCTTCTTAATGTAACTATTCATTCTTAATTAATGGTTACAGACAATTCTGTTGTACGGCTGTATTGAAATTTGTTATGGTCATTTAGAGCATTTTCAATACATTTGCTTATTAGATATGGTATGGCCGTGGCTGATGTGGCTCAGTGGATTGAGTGCCAGCCTGTGAACCCAAAGGTCACCTGTTTGATTCCCAGTCAGGGCACATGCCTGGGTTGTGGGCCAGGTCCCCCTGTCCATCCATCTCTCTCACAACGATGCTTCTTTCCGTCTCTTTCTCCCTTCCTTCCCTTCTCTCTAAAAATAAATAAATAAAATCTTAAAAAAAGTAAAAATGGTACAGATTAGTAGTCTTCTATATGTTATTGTGCTTACGTGTGAGTGAGTATATCTGAAGGATAAAGACCGAGAACTTGGATAGGTGTGGCCAAACCACCCCCACCCCAAGCTGGTTTCCTATTGTGCCTCCCAGCTGTGTACTGGGATGCTGCGGTCCTGTGACCTCCCCAGCAGTGTGCTGTCAAACGTCTCGTGTCTGTTTATCAGGTGAAAAGTGGCATTTTGGTATAGTTCTAATTTTCATTTGTCTTTCCCAAGTGTAAGAACCATTTTATTTTCTGTAACCTATTCATGTCCTCTATTCATTTTCATATTTATTTATTTAGAGAGGGAAAAGGAAGGAGAAAGAGATGGAGAGAAACATAGATCCACTGCCTCTCACACACCCCCAACTGAGGCCCTGGCCCGGAACCCAGGCCGGGAATGACTGGGAATTGAACCAGCGGTGTTTTGATTCACAGGCTGGGACTCAATCCACCGAGCCACACCAGTCAGGGCTATGGGTTTTATATTTTACTTTATATTTTAAAGTATTCCTGTGAAAATTGCAAGTTACCCATTTTTACTATGTCTGTTTTCCATGTTAAATAGATTTGGTATTTATCAAATTTTCCATGGGAAATAAATTCCACGAGGACAAGGTTTTTTATTTGTTTTGTTCAATATTGTATCACCAGCACCTACAATAGTACCTTGCACATAGTAGGTATTCAATAAATAAGCTGACTGTCAAACTAGAAATAGTCTTGGATTTTGTTCTTTGACCAGACACCATTCAGGCTGTAAACGTAATTTATGTGACTTCTAGACATGATTTAAAAAGTGGAGAGAGGGTCGGTTTTAAAGAAAGTGATAGTAAAAAGTAATAATAAAGAAAGTGATAGTAAAGATTAAAATTATTTCTATTCATTGTCACGGAAGTGGGGAATAGAAGGACATTGTCTTTTCTGAGGAAGGTGGACCGATGGCCAACAAGCACAAGAAAGATGCTGAGCATCATTCGTCATTCAGGAAGTGCAAATCAACCCCAACATAAGATATTACATCGCACCCACCAGGATGACTATAATCCAAAAAGTGGAAAATAACAAATGGAACCATTGCAGGTTGCTGGTGGAGATGTAGAATTGTTCCACTGCTGGGGAAAACCATTTGGCAATTCCTCAAAAAATTAAACATGGAATTGCCGTATGATTCAGCAGTTCCACTTATGAATATAAACCCAAAGAAATAAAAATGGGTGTTCAAAGAAACCCTTGTACAGGAATGTTCGGAGCAGCACTTACCACAATGGCCAGAACGTGGGAACAGCCCGTGTCGGTGGAGGGCTGCATGGATGGACCAAACGTGGCTCGTCCACCCAATGGAACGTTACTCAGCCGGAAAAAGGACGAATCTCAAAAGCTTTAAGCCCAGAGACGAGAAACCAGACACACGTGGTCACATATTATGTGATTTCGTTTGTGTGAAATAGCCAGAATGAGCAGATCCGTAGAGACAGGACACTGACTGGTGTTGGCCGGTGCGTGGGGCGGGGGCGAGCCGGGGGTGGGGGGCCTGCAGAGCAGGCCCAGGCTTTCCCTTCAGGGTGATGAGGATCCGTGGACCTCGGTAGAAGTGGTGGCTGCACAACGTGGACATGCTCAGTGCCACTGAACTGTTCTGTTCAAAATGGTTAATTTTATGTTATGTGAATTTCACCTCAGTTAAAATGAGAAAAACCAAAAAACAAACACCACAGACTTGTCCTGGGCATCTTAGTTATCTCCAAACGGCAAAGAGGCAATCTCAGAAGCTCCTTGGTCTTTGGAAATATAAAAGCCATTGTAAACGCCATGTAAAACAATTGATCTTTAACTCTTCAAAAGGGTTCTCCGAATTTTCTTGCAAGTAATTAAAGGGTGCTGCGTTATGTTTGAAGTCTCCTTGATGCTTGTGTAAGTACTCCTGTTGCAGAACAGGCCATAAGGGTATTTTAGGTGCTATTTACCCACAACATTGAGCCAAGTTCCAAGAATGAATTGGGAATGAATTGGTTTGCTCTGCAAATTAATTTTCCACCAAATAAGTTGATCCTTTGCCTATTAAAACCAGTGGTTTTTTTTTTTTTAAGATTTTATTTTATTATTTATTTTTAGAGAGAGGGGGAGGGAGGAAGGAAGAGAGGGGGAGAGGCAGCGATCGGTTGCTTCTCACACGCCCCTACTGGGGACCTGGCCCACAACACCTGCAGGCATGTGCCCTGACTGGGAATCGAACCAGCAGCCTTTCGGTTTGTAGGCCGGTGCTCAGTCCCCTGAGCCACACCAGCCAGGGCTAAAACCAGTGTTTAGTGGCTTTCATTCAGGTTAGCTAATGATGGTTTTCTCCGAGCACGTGGGAGACTTGAGCCCAAGAAGCAGAGACTGGAGTTCACAGTGAGAGGTCAAGGTTGACTTTTTTTTTACACCTTTTACTGTAATTATAGCATGACTGAAAATGACTATTTGGTTCTTTTTTTAAAGCCACTATAGTTAGCTTGAGTATAAACACCATTCATTTTACCTGGGGTGTAACTCCCACAAGCATGGATTGTGCAAGGCACTGAGCTGGGTGCCAGGGGGGATGAATATGAAAGGGCCCGACAGCTGTCCTTAAGTTTAGTAGGTGTGAGATTCCTAGAAATGACTGTAATAATTTTTCATTACCTAAAAGCCCATCTGTTCTGAATGACCAGTTTTATGTTATCTTATAGCAGAAGTGCTTTGAAAAAACAGCCAGCAATTTGACATTGTTTGGGAGAAGTCTTTTTTTTTTTTTAACAAAGCTGAGACTCTGTGTGTATCTGTTTCATAGATTTTAAATAGTTTCAGTAATACAGGATGTTAGAATGAAATATGACCACACTGGCACCCCCAATCTCCAGGGGCATGCCACATTTTACATTCTCCGTGGCTCCTGCCACTTGAGAAGGTGGCAGCTTTTCCAAGTTCTGGAGTGCTGACCTCCCCCGAATCTGTTAAGGCATTCAGAGCAGAGCACAAGGACTGCAAGGCTCGGAGGGGGCCGCCTCTCTGCCGAGCTGGTGTAACATATTAAACTCCCTGTTCCTATCAGTAGTTTTGGGGGTGGTACTAAAGTCTGAGAACCTTTTGGCTTTATGTTGATGTGAGAGGTAAAGTGCTATAGAAACAGTGAGGTCATTAGTGAACTGTTGGTCTCAAATAGGCAATGTTTAGTAAACAAAAGTGGGGAAAATGCCCAACACAAGAAAAATTAGGGCAATTCTAAAGTACTCTGATTAAATGAGAATGTTCATGTATAAATATATGTATATATATTTTCCAATATATGTTTTAAATTAAACAAATCTCAATTACAGTTGATATTCAAAATCACATTAGTTTCAGGTATGTAGCATAATGGTTAGACATTTATATGACTTACAAAGTGATCCCTCAATAAATCTAGTATCTGCCTGTACTAACCACACAGTTATTACAATATTGCTGATTATATGCCCTGCGCTGTTCTTTATGCCCGTGACTGCTTTGTAACTGCTAGTTTGTAGTTCTTAATCCCTCCACCTTTCTCATCCAGCCCCCAGCTCCCTCCCGTCTGAGAACCATCCGTTTGTTCTGTGTCTGCGAGTCCAGTTCTGTTTTGTTTGTTTTGTTCTGTAGATTCAACATATAAGTGAGATGACATGGTACTTTCCTTTCTCTGTCTGACGTGTTTCACTTCGCACAACACCCCATAGGTGCGTACATGTTGCAAATGATAAGATTTCACTCTTTTTTTTATGGCCGAGTAATACTCCATTGTATGTATGCACCACTTCATCCAATCATCCGGCAGTGGACCCTCAGGCCGCGTCCATGTCTTGGCTAATGTGAATAATGCTGCAGTGACCACGGGGATGCCTATGTCTTTCCAAATTAGTGTTTTGGTATTCAGATAAATGCCGAGAAGTGGGATTGATGGGTCATATGGTAGTTCCTTGTTTTATTTTTTGGAGGAAACCTCACACTGTTTTCCACAGTGGCTGCACCAGGTTCCCTTTTCTGCACGTCCTCACCAACACGGGTTTGATTGATTGACTGTAGCCATTCTGACAGGTGTGAGGCGGTATCTCCATGTTCGTGTGTGTTGCTGATGCGAACATGTGCCACACTGTCTCCTAGGCAGTCATTGGTATTGATGCCACTTGTGTACCCCAGGGTTTTGACAGCCAGCAGGGAGTTCCGTAGCAGTATTCTCATTGAGAAACATGATTAAAACATAGTGCAGTTGCCTAAAAGGCAAATCAGCAGGGCCACTTTAAAGGGGACTCAGAGCAGGGGTCACTTCCAAGTGTTCTGTAGGCTTTTTTGCTCTTTTTGTAATCTCACGGAGCCCTGGGGAAGTGGCCCGGTGTTTGTATAGATAAAATCAGCTTTGTGCACTTGATCCCTGGGAGGACTTGAAGTTCCTCTCTGGCCAGCCATCACTCCAAACACCAAATAAACAACAAAACAAGCAGGGGTGGTATGTTTGTGTCTTCACCGTTAATTATTGCCACACTCGAACATGTGGCAGATTTGGGCTCCAGATGGAGCGTTCGTGACAATCTGTTTGGGAGCTTTGCTCATTGAGTTTTGCAAACACCAGAGCAAATTACAATTGTCTTCTTTTTAAATTTTCTGTGTCAGATTACAAAGTTGATATTCTGAAATATTTTCTTAAATCACTCTAGGGATGTATCTTTCATCTAAAATCACTGTTGAACCCACAAGGCCTTTTTTGTAAAACCAGGGCACTCCAGTTGTCACTCTCTTTCCAAAATTTCAGTTTGGCTGGCTGCTGCTGGCTTTTGTCTGAGGAATAATGTAACTATTGGACTGTCTTTTTTTTTTTTTTTTATGTATTGTTTTCCTAGTTCTAGCTAATAGAAGATGATCCTTACTTGTTTGAAATAAAGTCCCCACTTCCGGTTTTCAGGGACAGAATTTCTGGAGTTTGTAGAAATTCTCCTGGTACAATTTAGCTATATTAGATTCCTTTTCCCTCAGCTTTGAGATACAACTGATGTGTAACGTTGTGTAGGTTTAAGGTATACAATGTGTTGATTTGCTACACTTACGTATGGAAACATGATTACCACTGAGCCAGTGCCTCCATTGTGTCACACACTCACCACTTCCTTTTTGTGGTGAGAACCTTTAAGATCTCTCTTGGCTACTTGCAAGTGTGTGATATACTGTTATTATTTCCAATCATTATACTGTTCGCTCTGTCCCCAGAACTTATTCATCTTCTAACTGGACCTTTGTGCCCTTTGACTGAGATCTGCTCATGACATCCCTAACCTCTTACCCCCGGGTCCCTGGTAACCAGCCTTCTGCTCTGTGTTTCTCTGAGTTTGGCATCTGTAGATTTTACACAGAAGTGATATCATATGGTACTTGTCTCTGTCTGACTTACCTCACTTAGCATAATGCCCTCAAGGTCCAACTATGTTGTCACAAAGGGCCGGATTTCCTTCTTTTTCGGGCTGAAGAATATTCCAGTGTGTGTGTGTGTGAGAGAGAGAGAGAGAGAGAGAGAGGGAGAGAGAGAGGGAGAGAGAGAGAGACATCTTCTTTATCCATGTATTCTAATTTTCTAATAATGATAAGTAACTGTGTATAAAAGTGGGCTCTTTTGACTGCACTTAAAATAATCCAGGTATTCCCTCTATGCTGTATGGCAGGTTGAAAAACAAAATTTTGAGATAGTGAAAATGGCAGTGAACCTTAGCAATTCTCTTTTCTTTCTGCAATAATGTTTGATTAGCCATGTATAAGATATAACTTGAATTTTCCCAAAACTAGAAATATGTTCTTAAGAAATTTCTCACTAACGCTGACTCTCTAGATATTTTTAAAATAGTGCATTTGCTAAGGTAATTCACTCCTTCTGTTGTGTCCTGGGGAATACAGGGGCGAGCCCAGAGGGTCTGCCCTCATGAGGCTTCTAATCAAACCCAGATAAATGTGGATTTATACTCTGGTCAACGCCCCAGAAGAAAGGCACATACGAATGGTATGAGACCACGTACCGAGGAGCCAGCTCCAGGCTGGGGACTCCAAGAGGCTCCCCCCAGAGAAGTGGATGCTGTCTTGCTAGTTACAAATGCTCCCTGAAAACAACTGCACGGCGTGCCTACAGTCGACCACACACTGAGTCGTTCCTAATTCTTACACAAAAGCTCCATGTCCTTTTTGCTCATTAGCATTTCTTATAAATGCCCGAGAGTGATGAGAGAACCATCCAAGAGAGTTTTCTTAACTTCAGGACATCCTGTCTTTTCTGTGGCATCCGCGTGTTGTCGTTTTTTTGTGTGTGTGTGGGTCATTTTTAAAAGATTTTATTTATTTATTTTTAGAGAAAGGGGAGGGAAGTAGGGAGAAAGAGAGGGAGAGAAACATCAACTGGTTGCCTCTTGCACGCCCCCAACCAGGGGCCTGGCCCACAACCCAGGTGTGTGCCCTGACCGGGCTTTGAACCTGCAACCCTCCAGTTCACAGGCCTGTGCTCAGTCCACTGAGCCATAACGGGCAGGGCAGGCTTGGTTTGTTTTTAAAGCATTAGTGTGTTGGTTATATTATATTAGTTTCAGTGTCTTGGTTATATCAGCATTTGCCCACAAGAAGTCTGTAAACCAGAAACAGGAGCTCAAAACATTGAAAGATAAAGCTAGAAATAATTCCAACCACTCAGAAAATAGAGCCAAACATGGTGGGTTTTCCTTGAAATAGCTATTCATGTTTATTTTTAAAACTTGAATAGCTGTGAGTTATTAGGAGAACTGATTACCCGTGTATAATGAATGAAAAGAAAACGCATGTGCCAGGATTAGAGGTGTCTAAACATTTAGCTGTCTCCCATTCTTTGGCGACAGCTTAGGGGGGCGGCCCTGTACGAGAACTTTTTTTATTTTTGCAGTCTGTCTCGGGGACTTGAGAGCTCCTGATGGTATGACTGGAAGTTAAAAAAAATTACCCTCTTACCTCCGTAAAATCTCGTTATTTCTTCATAAAGAAATGAGAGCAAGGTCCTTCTCTGTTCGCGGTTGCACCCCAGCCCTTTGCAGAGGGGCCGGCAGGCGCTAACCTGAAATCCAGGGTCATAGACTGCACGTGCGAACTAAGCTGATTCTGCTCATGGGCCAGAAGGAATTAAACAGCAGCAGAAAAGTGCAGTGATGGTTGAAGAAGCTTCTGTGGATTCATTCATTCATTCATTCATTCATTCAGCAAATATTTATGGAAGGGCACCCAAGTGGGATGCGCCTGGCTGGTCCCGACCGCTGGCGCAGGAGTCGGTCAGGCACTGCTGAGGTCGTGCTGAGCAGAAGAGGCGGTGAGCCCTGGTGAGAGTGCCCAGTGCACCCTTGGTACATGGATCAGTACGCAGGTGGCGGCACTTGGCAGGAGGGTTAGAAATTCAGAGGAGAAGACAGCTGAGAATGAACCCCGGATGTCTGCTTAATACCGCATGCAGTAGAGATGGTTCTCCAGCTTGGGAGGAGAGAGTAGTGCAGTCAAGTGAAGGTAAAGTTACTCCCACAATAGATATTTCCTTATGTTTTTTCCTTAGGTGTCTTTAAAATAATAACTCACTAAATAAAATTAATTAAATCTTACTGCATTGATAATCAAAAAATACTGAAGAAAACCTGGAGCCCGCAGAGAAATGTGAAGTACTGGGTGGAACCCTCATAGTTCCCACCTCCAAGGGAGCCGCACGTTTTTACGTCTGTGAACCACCATATGTAGAAAAACCGAAGTCAGACAAACTAGGAAAAACATTTATACCAAATATGTGTTAGACCTCAATATATGTACACCGTGTGCAAAACAGTAAGAAAAATGTAAAGTTTCTCATAGACAAATGCATAAACACAGGGTGGGGCAAAACAGATTTACAGTTGTTTGTATGGAAAAATAATACAAGAATTAATAAATACTAATACAAGAATAAACTGTTTCGTGTACTGCCACCTGTGAGCCTACTTTGCCAGAGAACAATTACATTCAAAAGGTGAATGAATGTGTATAAAAAGGGTAACTTAATGAATAATCAAAGATGCACAACAGCGATTTGCTTACCAAATAAGCAAAGCTTTCTTCTTCCTCTTCCCCTCCCCCCCAGCCCCTCCTACCTTTCCATCTCCCCTCCCTCCCCTCCTTCCTCTTCTTTATCTTTTCTTTTTCATTTTGTTTTTTGTTTGTTTGCTTTGCAAGCGACAATATTCAGTTCTGGCCAGGGTTCTGTGAGATAGGGACCCTGTAGTCTGTAGGTGGTTATGACATTGGTTCACCTTTTCTGGGAAAGACGCAGGCAGCAGGCAAGGCTGGCCTTCGGCCAGGATGCCTCTGCACAGCTGGCCTCAGTTCTGATTGGATGGGTGTATATGTTGATCATTGGTTGTTAAATGTTTTGACCGTCACTGCTGCTAATAGGTATCAACGGGCTTTAAAACGTCCCTGTTCAGAGATCTAGTAGTTCTCACGGGAACATAAACTAAATTAATCTCTCTGGAATTTCTTTATAGCTTTGCAAAGATCTACTAGTCTGTTAGCTCCATGAAAATTGAGAATTTGTGTCTTCCATTTGCTGCGTCCTCAGTTTCTAGCATAGTGTGTGACACATAGTGACTGCTCAGTAAGACGTCGACGGATGTGACTTTGACCGGATGAATGAGAGTTGGGCTTGGGTAGAGACACAGCATATGTTGCTTGATGTGATATTTGTGTTCTCTTGATCTTCACAACCACTTCATCTGAGGGAGATTGTCTATTGTATTACTGCAGTAATGTGTGAAAAATGCTTTTGGCTTCTTTTAGACAATAACAGTGCTGGATTTTTAAAAGAGGTGTTTTCCCTCCCAAGTGTGAAGTCTCTTTTTACAATCAATAATCAGTTCCTACTTGGGTATTAATGATGTCCATTCTCTGAAGAACATTTGATATTTTTAATGGGAACAAAACAGGAAATATATCAATCAGGAAAAAGTAATAGTTCAATACTGTATGTAATAAATTTTTCTATTGACTTTTTTATTTCATAAATGTTTTACCTTCGTTTTTGATCTCTAGTTGGCAGAGGCCCAAGTGATCTTAAGTTTCTCTTATACTGAGATTTTCCCGACAATCCAGATGTGACTCTTATATATTAATTCTGGCGTATTACAAAAGCATACATGAAAATGTGTAGGTACGGAATGATGTGAACCTACACATTTACAGCAGTAAAATGAACACCCATGTCCAGTCCACCCAGGGAAAGAACTAGAACGTCACTCTGCTCACTTCCTCCTCTCATGTCCCCATCTCCCCATCTCCCCACCCTAATTGAGTATTGTCCAGAACTTTGTGTTAAAAAATATTCTTGCCCTGGCCTGATGGTTTAGTTGTTTGGAGCATCGCCTGATACACCGAAAGGTTACGGGTTTGATCCCCGGTAGGTGCGCGTATGGGATTTTTCCCTCACATTGATGTTTTCTCTCTCTCTGCCTGCCTCTCTCTCTAAAATCAATAAATACATCCTCAGGAAAGGATTTAAAGATATATATTCTTTTGTTTTTCTTTGTAGTTTTTCATCACTGATGAACGCATCAGTAAGGAATACATTGTTTAGTTTTGCCTGGTTTTGGATTTCATGTGAATGGAATCAGGTGGACAATGGTTTCCTGCATGTCGCTGCTCTGAATCTTGCTGCTCTGCATGTCTCTTGGTGCAAGAGTACATGGTCCAGTAGGGCAGGGGTCCCCAAGCCCCAGGCTGCGGACATACTGGTCCATGGCCTGTTAGGAACCAGGCCACACAGCAGGAGGTGAGCAGTGAGTGAGCGAACCTGTCCCTGGTGCCAAAAAGGTTGAGGACCGCTGCAGTAGAGGCGTTGAGGGGACATACAGGGGTACAGCTGCCCTTACTAGCTAAAACCAGCCTGTGTTCCAAGGTCCCGGCAGTGGGTGGGAGGTCCCACTGCGGCACAGCCTCGGTGTGTTCCCTCACAGAAACTTTTGCCAGGCTGGTGGGTGAGGCAGTGTCTCGTAGTTTTCATATGCATTTCCCCGATTACTAATGAGGATAAATATCATTTTATGTTTAAAACTCTTATTATTTTTGCCCCTTTTCCTGTTGGATTATTATTTTTTTAAAGAAGATTGATATAGTCATCACAAGAAAAAGAATTTCTATGTAACTGTGACGGATGTTAAATAGACAGCTTGTGGTCACGTTGCAATACATAAAAATGCTCAGTTATTATGTTGTGTACCTGAAACTAACATAAGCTTCTGTTACACATCAATTTAAAAAGAAAATTAGTGTCTAGATACTAATCTTTGGTTGATCACATGGGCTACTCATATCTTCTCCTTTTGCCCTTGACCGTTTCCCATCCCTGGTGGTACCTTTTCATAAACTGCGTTTTTAGTTTTTGTATAGCCGAGTCTATCAGTTTTTTTCTGTATAGTGTATGCTTTTTTGTGTGTCTTTAAAAATTCTGATCTTCTCCTACATTATCTCCTGGAAGTTTCATAGTCTTGCTTTTTACATTGAGGTCTGTAATCTACCTGAAATTAGTCTTTATATATGGTGAGAGATAGAGGTTTAAGTTCATCTTATCCAATAGGATACAGTCATCCCAGCCTGTCTTTTGGAAGGGCCTGTTCTTTCCCCATTGGCTTGTGATGGTGATGAGGGTAACCATGACAACTGAACCCCCACCCCAGCCCGAGGGCTTGCCTTGTGCCAAGCAGTGTTCTCTGCGTGAGATAACTTACTTAATTCTCACGGAAGCCTTGCAAACAGACCCTGCTTTTACCCCCGTCTTAGATACAAGGATACGAAGGCTGACAGGTTAAGTAACTTGCTCCCTGAGACAGAGCTGGGATGTCAAAGGGCCAGTTCATCTGACCCCCAGCTCCAGACCCCAGGCCCTTGGCCGTGAGAGTCGAAGTCTTTTTTCTATGGCCACCTCTTTTCTATACCGAGAGTCTTTTGTTTTTGCAGGGCCCTGTCCCTGGTCTTTCTGTCCTTTGAATTTACCTATTTTTCTGTTTCTGGCCAATATGACACAACCTCTTACTTAACTTTACAGTAAGTCAGTGCCTGGTGTGGTGTGCACCCCACCCCCTCGTTTCTCTGCAGTGGTATTTTGAGCTTTGCAGCTCCTTTTAAACCTTTGATTTATGTTCTCCAAAAACACCTGTTGGGATTTTCATTGGCTCTGCGTTGGGTCTGTGGATAACCTGGGGGAGAGCTGCTATAGCGTACTCCCAACGTATAGCCTTCCAGTCGTGCACATGGCTACACTCTCTCCATTTATTCCGGCTTTCTTCGTTGTGTCCTGTTTTCCCTTTTCAAAGATTACTGTTGAAGTACAGTTGTCTCCATTCTCCCGCCACCACTTGCCCCGCCTCACCCAGCCCCACCTCCCTTCGTTGTCTTTGAGCAGTTTTACCATCTTCTCCGTGACAGACCTACACGTCTTTTGTTACCTTTACCTCTGTCCACTTGCAATTTTTCATGCTGCCGTGTGTGATGCTGTTTCTAGAAATCGGCGTCCTGCTTGTTGCTGGTGTATAGAGAAGCAGTTGGATTCTACATTGTTGATTTTATATTTGGCAATCAGTGAACTTTTAATTCTAATAAATTTTCAGTGGGTTCTTTTGTCTGTTACATAGTTAGTCATGTCATCTGTGAATAATGACAGTTTTATTTCTTGCTTTCCAGGCCTTGTATCTTTTATTTTTCCTATCTTGTTAAGCAACTGGTTTCCCAAAATGTTTCCATAATTTATTTATAAATAGAACCTGGGGAAGTTTGTCACCAGATGAGTTAAGGAAAAACTTCTGGCTTTCAGGAACTGGTTGGTTTTGGATCTGCAAACAGGAGACTGTTGACTGGGTGGGGTGGCTCCTCTCCTGGCATTTATCTGAATAAATCAGTTTAATGTTGTCTGTGTGTCTGACCATCCTCCCTTCCGAGGCTCTTCTCTCATTCTAATTCCTTTTCTGAGAATGTCAGTTCCAAGACATCAATGGGTTTTGGAATGCCAAAGTAAAATAAATTATATTTTGCAGTATTGCCAGGGCTAGCAATAAAATCTTGCAATTTTGCCCTGGCTGGTGTGGCTCGGTGGATTGGGCATTGTCCTGTGAACCTAAATGTCACCAGTTTGTTTCCCAGTCAGGGCATGCCTGGGTTGCAGGCCAGGTCCCCCGTAGGGGGCGCATGAGAGGCAATCGATCCTGTATCTCTCTTACACGGATGTGTCCCTCTCTTTCTCCCTCTCTTCCCCTGTCTCTAAAAAAATAGATGAATAAAATCTGTTTTAAAAGTCTTGCAATTTTATCATGCCTATGTACATTGTTATTTGATATATTTTAAGAATCTGTTTCAGGTAGGGGAAGACTATTTCCCCATTTTTCAGATGAGGAAACTGAGGCTTAATAGAGAAAGAATCTTGTCCAATGTAACATGAGTGTAAGCTCTTTGAGTCAGAATTTGAACCCAGGCATCCTGGTTTCAAGTCCAAAGCTTATACTTCATTACACAAACGTCACACTCTGTTGCTTAGGAAAGTTTGGAAAGATGAAATTTAGAACTGCTGCTGGGCTTGGCTTATCGACCTCACTAGAAGAAAATATCAGTCAATTGGGGTTTTGATTTATCTAAAAAATTAGGCTTCTCTTCTTTAATGAAATTGTGGGCTTCATGTAGTTAGAAAAAAATCTTTCCAGAATCACAGATTAGGGTGTATCCCTGAGCCTCATTAAAGAATTTAAAAACGCAGGCCGTGAGCCACAGAGGGTCTGAGAGAAGGGAGGGTTGTGTGGGCTGCAGGCACTCACCACCAGGCCTGAACTCGCCAGTCTCGAGAAATCTGGCCGTGCCCTCCAAGGCCCCGTCTCCCCACCACGCTGCACTTCCCCTTTGTCTCCACACTCCAGGTCCGTGGATTTCTCTCATTTCCTTCCACCTGCTGTGCTCTGTCCTTCCTGGGTCTCTTATGAAATCTTGTCCCTCTGCCTGGAGTGTTCTCCTTTCCCACCTTCTGTCCTCACTTTGCCTGGTTCACCTGCTGGCTTTACTTACACTTACTGTTTCGGCTCAAACATCACCCCCCACCCCCAGAGCTCTCCCCCATCCCGCAGTGAGACCAGGCCCCACGCGTCTGTGCTCCCCTGCCCCGTGCTCCACGGCAATGGAGGTCCAGGGTCTGGCACGGAGCTTGGCTGAGTTACTGCAACTTCCTGGGAAGAGACAGGGGTTGAGTGGGTTAGACCGAAAGTGACACAGGCCCAGAGAGAAGTGGCTTAGACGAGGAGGACCCGTGCCGGGGCCGGCACAAAGGACGCCCCTTTCTTTATTACCAAATCTGTCATTGCAAAATCAGAAGCATGCCATTCTGTGACATAGCGGAATCACACTCATGCACACTGCACGAGATTTTAGGTGAAATGTTCACAGTAAAACTGGACATTATTGCACCCATATCGTGACCTTCCCAACCACACGCCAGCAGGCCTTACTTCTGCTGGACCCTGTATACCTCCCATTTCAGGGGGTCCCGAGGCAGGGAGGTTCCAGGAAGTTCAGTGATTTCGTGAAAGCGCCAGTTCCTTCCTCTGTTCCCTCTGTTCCCAACACCCCCAGCAGCCATGAGCATGTCCACTCAAGAAGAGGAGGCGTTTAGAAGAGAGGGCAACCTCTCTCCGCAGCCACCCACAGAAACCCCTGACATCTGGTTAGCCATGTCCTAGCTGCAAAGGAGGTAGGAAAAATGATCTTGTCAGAACAGAGGTGCTGGGCCCACGGGACAGGTGGGGGTGGCTACTGGACTCTCTGCCAAGACCTTCTGTTCCAAGGGACACCTTACGAAACCAGGGACTGCAAGAACAGGCCAGTCCCCCAGAGACCAGCATCGGCCAGTAGAAAGCTCACAGGCACCCATTTTGGATGCTCAGAGTGATGTTGTCTTAGTTCTCTGCTTTGTCATCATCTCTTCAGACTGGTGTGTTTTCCCTCGTTTGCCATGCACGTTCCAGAGTTCCTTATTGGTCCAGTCTCGCCTGCCATGTAGGTCCTTTGGGTCAAATGCTGGACTGTGGCAGTGGGGTTGAGAGCTGGGACCCCTTGTCTTCAAAGGGGACAATACCTATGTGTCTGCTTACCCCTCTTTCCTTAACATTGTGAGTGTGTTCATTGCTAAGTGTTTGGAAAATCTTTCCCATCACCAACAGGTTTAAAAAATTATTTTTTCTATGATATTTCTGTAATATGTTGTACCCCGCCCCCACCAACACACTCACACACATACCTGGAATTACTTACAGAGTTTAGAAACAAGTCAGGTCTCTGAAAATCTGGCTTTTTCTCGTTAAAAATTTACCCTCTATACTTTGCTCTTTGTTAAGTCTTTGGATTGCCTTCAGAGTCCCTCCTGGTATTTACAGTGTGGTTTTCCCTTGCTCTCTCTCTGTTCTTCTGCCCTTGGCTCGGTCTTGAACCCATTTCCTGAGGGAGACGATTACCTGTCGGTATCAGCATAGGGTGTTCGAGAGGCTGAAGTTAGTTCTCCAGGGCTGAAAGGGTGCGGGACAGCCGGAGCGGGGAAGGTGACCGAACTCTTGTGTCTGCTGACAGAGCAGGCTCAGGAAGGAGACCAGTTCATATCCAGACAGCCGTGCTTGTCCAGGCTGATGCACAGGAACCGGGAACTGAGGGAGGAGGTTCCACTCGGGGTTGAAGGCATTCAACTAACAACACTGAAGGTTGCGGGGAAAGACCCTCATTGTTCGGTCATGACTTGACAGCCCCTCCCGCGTTCTGTCACTGGGAGACGGGGTTTCTCTTTCTTATAAAGAGCAAGATTTTGCACCTGTGACTAGTTTCTGTCTTTCACGAGCCTTGAGCCTTCCGGACCTAGTTTGTGTAAGCCTTGTCATCCCTCATTCTTTTCCTCTTGTTTAGGGTATTTGACAATGCCTCTCTGGAGGAGGAATCTTTACGATCATTTTAAGAATTAGTGGGTTTTTAAAAAAATTATTTATTGATTTGAGAGAGAGAGAGAGAGAGAGAGATTGATCTGTTGTTCTACCCATTCACACATCCACCGGTTGACTCTTGTATGTGCCCTGACCAGGGATCGAACCTGCGACCTTGGCGCATCTGGACTACACTCCAACCAGCTGAGCTACGTGGCCAGGGCAGTGGGTTTTTAATTTTTTTAATGTAGAAAAAGTAAGCACTCTTTAAAATGTTTTTCCTTGAAACTCTTCTTGATCTTGTTCACTCAGCGTATTTGGGGGCGTTACAGACGCTTGTTTGTTGCTTGCACGGTATCCAGGGGCACCGAGAGGAGAACCGAAAGTGACCAAGGCAGTTCCGAGAAAGCTGAAGTAGGCCAGATGCCCAGGGCTGCTTCTCTAGGAGGACATGCCGCAGCCACTCCCCCTAGTCTCATCCACGCAGACTCCAGTACACGCAAACTCTGGTGCCTGTTCCTCAAGTTGTGTTTCTTACCCTCTGTCTTCGCTGTAGGATGAGATGTGAAACCGCATCCCAGGGGCGGAGGGCACCCCTGCACTCGTCAGCCCCGCCGCGGCCGCTCCCCGGGTCCTGCCTTTTGTTGCGATCCAACATCAGCCTCCTTATTGCCCTTTTAGACAATATAATTATTGTGGTGACACTATGAGAATGCAGCTTTTTACATGCTGTGTGCCTCTCCACAGTCTTTCTGTCCCTGGCCTCGTCCCTATGCTGTTGGCTTTATCGAAGGTTTTGCTTTGTTTTAAACTCGTACCTACATCTTCATCTGGCTTTGTTTACACTCCTACCTCCCGTGTTGAGAATGCAGTTGTGGGACAAATCACAAACACAGAATGAGTCCTTGGTGTTCTCACTTTCACACCAGAAACAGACCCAGTTGGATTGTGGCTAGATGAGACGGCCGTGCCCCCATCCGTACCTGTTTCTGTGGCGGGTTGCATGGAGACTTGCATTTGAAGGAGGTTCCGAGTGCTGGACAACCTTCCGTGCATGTGTTTCTCTTTCTCATAAGTCCATTGTATTAACGCCAACCATGCCCTAGGAGGTTGGGGCCGCTGTTCTGTCAACTGTGTCATGGGCTCTGGCTTTGGGTGGCATTGTCGTCCCAGCAGGCACACCACCCTGACTCACTTACCCGTTTCAGGAACAGTGGATGAACGTAGAATATGACTTTACAGGATCTGCATCTACTTCTCTTTTTAATTTAAATCTTAATGTATTTATTTAAAATGTTTCATTGTTGACACTATTACAGATATCCACCATTTCTCCCCCTGCCCTTACCCGCCTTCCCCCAGCCCCTGCCCCAGCCTGCGTCTACTTGTACCGTCAAAACAGGAGGTGTCTGTGCTCCTTGAAAGAAACCCTTTAGTTCTTCCTTTTGTACTTTCTCTGTTCTCTCTGTGGGCAAACAATGCAGCCACTTTGGGTAACTGTTTGCCAGCATTTCAAGGTTTGACACTTTTATATCAAAACTACATATGTGGGTATTCCTGCTTTTAATTAAATGGATGAGAAAGGTTCTTAATTTGTCCATGGGCACTAATTGAAGTTTTCGTTAAAAATTTGAGAACTAGGATTTCAGGTGGCATTTGTGATGATGTGTTTTTGTTTCTGAAGTTTTATGAACCTTTTTTGTTTTTGTCTATACAGCCACTTTAATATTCAGACCCAAATGGATCTTTTAAAGCACTTTAAGTGGGGCTTTTGTTGCACTTACTCCGGGTAAATCTATACCTTCTGACGCTTTTCTCTCAAAGATAAGAGGAAGCTAATACCAGTCATATCATCCCAAGGGATTCTGTTTAAATAGAGCCATTTAAGGTCTGCTTCTCAAATAGTCCAAGTCCTTAGAAAAGTGGGTTTATCCAAAATAAAGAGTACCCTGAAACTGTGGTCTAGGCGGCAGACGGAAGTGGAGCTGCTGGTACGGAAGGAAGAACCCCACTCCTGGGTGGGGACCCTCCCTGCTCAGAGGGAGGCTTTCCTGTGGAGGTGAGCTGCCCCCTTTCTCTGCCTCCGAGCCATTTACAGAGAGGTATTGTAACTTCAGCAGCTCAGCTTCTTAACTAGACTGGCTTATTCCAGGAATTTTGAATTAGTGTCAGCTTAATCCACTTTTCAATGACAGGAAGGAACGACCCTATGAAAATGGACCTACACTTTGGAGAAAAACTTCTTGTGGATAATCTGAGTCTCCTTATCTCAAAGTAACTAACTAGCTTTTCTGAATGCAGTTCCTGTGTCAGCTCGTTTGCATAATTTGAATTCAAAAATCAGATATCAGACGATTTCCTGAAGAGCCAAGAATAATCATTCTGTCCTGAGCTAGAGAGACCAGCCTTCGCTGGGGCTGATGGGTTGGTATTGTAGGTGTAGGTACCTGAAGGCAGAATTTGTGTTGAACTTCGTGGTTCTTTGGGAACCCTGATGAAGGTACAATGACCTAAGCAAATGCCCTAGTTCATACCTATTCTGGCTCAACCCGCAGTGCTTGGAGGAGCTCGATCAGGTGTGGAGCAGAAAGCCAGACCTGGAAGCCGCTGTGGAAAGCAGCGTGGTGCGTTGACTGACACTTGTCTCTTCATCTTCATCAGCCTCCAGTAGCTGAAAGCTGCCGGCGCAACCCTCTGGTTGGTTTGAATGCCATGAGTGATGATAGGTCCAGAGAGGGCTTTGGGGGCTTCTTGGAGGGGACCTGTCAGGTCGTAACCAGCTGCTTGGAAACGTCCACTTGCAGTCCTCTTGGCAGTTGTACAGTTAATTGTTGAGTCTATATATAGTGACACTTATAAATTAAACATGATTTTCCATTAGGTCATGTACTCTCTGGCTTCCTCAATCTTTGGCAACGTGCAGCTTTCAGACAGAAATTTTACAGCCTGCGTCACACAGTTGCGGCTCTTCACGTGTGGTCCCTGGGCCTCCGGAGGTTCTCGAAGCCCCCCGTGGAGTCCGCCAGGTGACAACTTCGTAGTGGCATGGCCCTTCTCACCGTGTGGGCATTTGCCGCTGACGGTGCAGCCGCAGTGGCGGGCCAGCCTGCTGGCGCCGTGGCGTGGGTCAGGGCACCGGCTCCAAATTGCCGTGGGTGCTGTGCCCGGCACCTTAGCTGCTCAAAACAATCAGTTTTTTAAAATTTAAAAATGACCTTGAAGAAATAGTAGAGATTATTACTTGTATTAAATCTCAACCACCCACCCCCCTTTTTCTTTTTTTTTTTGGTAGTGATTCAGCTTTATCTTCCATTTTTCAGGCCAAAGAAAAATTATTATTTTTTATTTTATTTTTCCATTACAGTTGACATTCAGTATTATTTTATATTCATTTTAACTGTTGAATATACATCTTTTTTAATAGTATGTGTGGCCAGATGGGGAGTGTGCCTACAGCACTTGGTGCTTTCCGAAATCCTTCACCGGCTGTGCTGGGAGCCTCACTAGCCCCTTTTTTCAGGGAACGCCATTTGTACCTCAAAGAAAAGTTGACAGACAGACCGTCCAGAGTTTGGCAGACATTCTCTGAGAAATGAACGAGGCGAGCCCGACACTGCATGAAAATGACTCACAACGCTTATTGCCCATGATCAAGTTCTAGCTTTTAAGTGGAAACTGGAATTTTGGAAAATGTGCATTTGCCACTGTGAGCTTGACAGCTTCCAAACAGTGTGACTCATCAGATGAGGTGAGATGAGCAGTGATGTGAACAAACGTGGGTTCTAAACATTTCATAGCGATGCGTGCTCACACTTGGAAAATCCGCATGCTGTCTTTTGCTGTGTGTAAGGCGCATGTTTCTGCCCAAACTTTTGAGGGAAAACTAAGAATACACATTATACATGGGTATAATGATTACACACTGTAGATGTAATAATGGGTATGATAATCCCATGTATAATGCACACCAAACACGGGTGCACATTGTGCACGGGAGTGCATTATACACTGCAGGATACGGTGTATTAATGAAATCATATTTTCTAAATGGCCAGTGCCTGTGTTTTACAATCCACACAGGTAAAGGATCCATTCAAAGCTCAAGGTAGCCTGATGCATTTTATTGTAACCAAGTATGAAAAATTCATTGCTAAGGTTTCAGATTGCACCTTGTAACTAGCCTCTGAGCAGCCAATATTGGTCGAGTTTTGATGTGGCATCAAATGAGAATATCTACCATTACCGAAGAAGGCTATTGAACGTCTCCTGTGTTTTCTAACTACCTGGCTGTGTGAAGTATTTTTCCATGTACTTCAACCCAAGTGAGGAATCACGACTAATTGAATACAGAAGCGCCTGTGAGCACCCAGGTGTCTTCTGTTGAGCCAGACATTAAAGAGGCTTGCAAAAAGCTGAATCATTGCCACATTTCTCACTGGATTTTTAGTTTTGTTTTGGAACGTAAGTTGTTATTTACAGTAACATGTAACAGATTTATTGTCTTTTTAAATGAATTTAAATAAAAAATTACTCCGTCTTTAATTTCTAATAGCGTAAATTTTGACAGCTGCAACCCACGTAAACGAAAGCTTTTTGGGGTCCTTAGTGGTTTTTAACGGGGCAAGGGGGTTGTCTGAACTGCTGTCACGTGACACCACCCAGGAGGGGATGCATTCTGGGGACCGGCGCCCTCCCAAAGTCGCAAAGGCTGTTTTTTTAAGATGTGGAATTTTTTTTTCCATTAAGTTTTCCACATTTTAGTCAAGAATGTAAGTGGGTTGATTAGTTTTTCATCTGTTTTGAATTTCCTTTTAGCTTCTGTCAAAAAAGTTCATGGCGCGGTGATCCCTGCAGCCCAGCGCAGAGGGAGGCACCCTCAGGCCTGTGTTCCCGGCCGCGCAGAGCCAGGCTCACCGCAGGCGGGCACTTGCCTACCTGGTCCGGGGAAGGTTTTGTCCTGCGGCTCTCCTCTCCTGCGTGGACCCTGTTATTTTAGCAAGTGCTTTATTACAGCTTGCAGAGCGCTCTTGGACACAGATAACTATTAAAAACACATTGTTGGTTTGAGGCCAGCACTTTTAAGGTGAACTCAATTCAGATGCAGGTTTTTAAAAAAAGGTTTTGGTACTGAAAGCTGATGCTTTATATTGCGTCCCATGAGGGCTAAAAAAGAATCGCAAACTAATGGAGTAGGGAAAAATACAGAGTTGGCCCGCCCGGCCTGGCTCAGTGGGGTTGGAACATCTTCCAGCGAAGCAAAGGGTTGCGGGCTCGCTCCCGGGTCAAACAGGGCACAGGCCTGGGTTGCTGGCCAGGTCCCCGGTTGGGGGCGTGCGAGAGGCAACCACACATGGATGTTTCTCTCTCTCTATCCCTCCCTTCCCCTCCCTCGGAAAATACATAAATAAAATATTTTTTAAAAGACAGTGAGAGTTAGATTGTTAACAGGCAAGAGTGTTGACAGTAGCCAAGGCTTCAGAGAAGGTGGCACATTATACAGAGAGGGGGCTCTCAAATGGGGGTCTGTGGACAGGAGTTTTTAAAAAAATGAGACCACTATAAAACTAAATCAATAAAGGTTTGCTGATGAGCAGAAAGCTTTAAAGAAGCCTTCCTCTGAAAAGCTAGGAATGATTTGGAATCCTTACAGTTGTCCCCCCCGTATCCACGGGGAATACAACCCAGGACCCCAGTGGATGTCAGGGCCCGGATGGTACCGAACTCTACCTATGCTATGTTTTTCCTGCGCATACATGCCTGTGATCAAGTTCAATCTGTAAATCAGGCACCGTAAGAGAGCAACGCTCACTAGCAATAAAACAGAACAATCAACAAGTGGTGATGGACATTGTGTAAATGTGGTGTCTCTCTCTCCCTCTCAAAGTGCCTTATTGTCCTGGACTCACCCTTCTCGGGATGATGTGATGACGCAATGCATGCGTGATGGGAGGAGGATGGGAGGAATCTTCCATTTGAATATTTTCCAACAGCGGTTGCGCGAGAATAACCACAACGGGGGGAAAGGAAACTGCAGCCTGCGCGGGGGGACGGCTGCACTTGACCTGTTCGTACACTTGTCCTCTCGAGCCGCGTACAGAGACCCATGGTCTTGTGTTTGCACTGTTCATGGGCTCGACAGCCCTTGTCTGGAGAGATAACGCACATAAATAAATAATCTCGCTGAGCAGTGACTCTTGAAATGGAATCTTGGAGTTTGTGGAATTATTGAGGAGCAAGAACCCATGAACACTTTAAATACGTGTCCCTTATTTGGAGAAGAATATGAGAAGTGATCAGATATAAAGACATTTTACAGTGATTATTTTTAATGAGAAAAACACGCTGGTAAAAATAAAAGCTTGATTTCTCCAACGGTTCAGTGGGCCGGGGTGGGAGCAAGGTGGAGGAAATTGCTTTCTCCAGAAGAGCGTTTCTCACGCAGGAGAAGAAGTGCTTTTGGACCCTGCCCCCTGCCCCCTCCCGCCCCAGCCAGGCTTCCAGGGAAGCTACTGATTTTGCAGTTTGCACTGCTCTGAATGGAAAGCGGGATCAAAGCACCACGACAGCATCAACGTTGGAGGTGCTAGATTTTAAAACAAGCTGAAGGGTGACGCCGAGCTTTCACCGCCAGGTTGCGCGTGTCTGTGATCAGATGAAATGGCAGCTTTGCGTTTTTGTGTTTGACCTGGCACGTGCCCATCTTGCTGATCCTCTCGACTGACTCGTGCCATTGGGGAGCTGTATCCGGCAGGCAAATGACTAACACCTTATGTTGTTCAGTGGCCTTGCCCTGGGAAGTCCCAGAGCCGGGGCCAGAACCCGTACCCCCATTACTGTTACCCCTCGGAGGCAGCAGACTTTCCATCTTTGCCTCATTGTGATCCCCTCCCCATGGTGTCACACCAGCCCTCTCTTCACTGATAGCCCCTGTGAGGCTCTCCCTCCAGGGCCGGGCCCCCTGCACTGATGAACCCAGAGCCGAGCCACCCCAGCCCTTGGCCTTCTCATCCTTGGCTGCTGCTCCATCCATCAGCTCACCGGCCCCCTCCTTGAGCTCTGAACCTACATATCTGTGTTTCCGACTGCTGCCCCTCCATCTGTGCCATCACAGGGAGCAGAAACAGGAAGTCACCCTGGAACCCTCCCTCTCCTTCGTCCCTCCCCGGCCTCCTCACCCAGTCAGTCCCTGGGACTCGGTTCTGTTAAGGGACAGTAAAACCCTTTCCTCTGCTCCCATTTTCCCTCATTTGAACTGGAATAGTCCCCTGCCTTTAGTCTTCTGGTCATTCTGAACATGTCTGTGGGTGTGCCACCCGCCTCATGAGCCCTTCAGTGGCTCACTGGTGCCCACTGGGGAGCCTGAGCTTGGCATTCGAGGCCCTGGGTGATCAGGCTGGGGCTTGGTCTGGTTTCATCACCCAGCTCCACTCACTCCCTTGCACCCTACCGTGCCCTGTGCTCCAGCAGGACAAGGTCACCTGCTTCCTGGGCATCTCCCTGCCTTGGCATTAGCTGTTGCTGGATCACCGCACCTTCCATTCGTCCAGACCAGGAACCTCAGCACATGATGCAAACTGAGCTGTATTTCTGTCCGTTCTGTTTCCCAGCTCCTTGCGCCATTTCCAGCCCATGGGCTTGACAGGTTTGAATAAAGTTTGTGTGAGCTATTTTATTTATCTGTTTAAAGAAAGCAGTATCTTGTAACTCTTTCCATCGCATAGTCTGGCCCCAGATTTCAATGAGCTGCTTGGAGTGATCACTCAGAGATAACAGTTAGGGTGCTTGTCATGTGACTGAATTAGTGTGTGCGCGCGCGCGTGTGTGTGTGTGTGTGTCTCACCTCTCAGTTGTCGGTACCTGATGGAGATTTTCCTTCACACAGGACATTAATCACATCCCAAAGGCATGTTTCTAATCCGGATAGAGAACAGAACTGATGGGTCAGAGTTCAGAACCCAAGGCAGTTTTCCAACCAAATTTGGTAGTGTCGACTCACAGCCACGCCTCACGAAAGGCCCCGAGCGTAATCATGGCAAAGATGAGAGCCGCTCTCTGTGCGGAGACGTGTTGTTGAGAGAACCGCTCGTTGGAATTCTCAGTCACAGAGAAGGATGATAAGCTCTCTCTCTCTCTCTTTAACAGGATCAATTCGACAACTTAGAGAAACACACACAGTGGGGAATTGATATTCTTGAGAAATACATCAAATTCGTAAAGGAAAGGACAGAGATTGAACTCAGCTATGCAAAGCAACTCAGGTAAGTTGCCGTTGAGAAAGGTTATCTGTTGGTTACCTGCACAATGGATGTAAGGATAACTGATATTCTTACTTTGTAGTGAAGACGTGTAACCCCTTAGGTGGTTCTTTTTCCAGTACATGTAAGATAATATTTCAATAGCATGTTTGTTTTTAATATGGAAAAGTAATTTTCACAAAACAATAAACATAAAAACAAAGTTATTGCTTTTAAGCTCATTTTTTTTTAAAGAGAGGAAGGGGGGAGGGAGAGAGTTATTGTTCCACATGTTTGTGCACTCATTGGTCGCTTCTTGTATGTGCCTCGACCAGGGATCGAACCCTCAGCCTCTGTGTGTGGGGATGACGCTCCAACCAATGGAGCCACCCAGCCAGGGCTAAGCTCATTTTTTAAAAAGAATCCTTTCTCAATTTTGGAGCAGCTGATTTTTTCAGAAAACTTTTTACAGAGAGAGAAGTGCACAAACCCTAAATGTACGGCTCTGGAGTTTTCAGAGTGAACACACTCAGCTCACCAGCATCCAGGTGGGGGAACAGAAAACTAGCAGTGTCGGACGACCCCCGACCCCTTCCCGTTCACCACCGTCCTGCCCGTTTTTGAGCCTTATGTGAGCGTGCTCGTCTGTGAGGCGGCGGCAGTCTCTGGTGTCACTGTGCCCCATGACGTTCCACGGGGTTGGCCGCGGCGGTAGCTGGATTCTTCCACTGGTCTCGGAATTTCGGTGTGAGTGAGCCCGGGCCCATCCACTCTCCCGTCACTAGGCGATGGCTTGTCTCCGGTTCGGGGCTACAGCACACGCCCAGGAGTGGAACTGAGGGTCACACAGGCTTTGTGTGTGTTCAGTTAGAGTCGGCGGGGTCACACATCCTTCCGAAAGGCTTGTGCGGACACCTGCTCCCTCCGGCAGTGTGCGAGAGGTCCCACGGGGCGGCTCTCGAGAAGCCCTTGGACCTCTCACTTCTTCCATGTGGAAGTATCCGAGGGAGTCAGGCTTGTATATAAGATGCTGAAAAGCTTCGGTAGAACTAAGCTTGAGCTCGGAGTGGCATGCGCAGTCCTGAGCGCCTGCCTGTGGGCGGCGTGGGTCCGTGCGGACTGTGGTGAGACTTGTTAGAGGTCTAGGTGACCTCGTTCGGAGGCATTTCTCTTTCACCCAAAGAGCATCCGCAGACGGGGTGCGTCACGTGTCCTTGAAAGAGTGCGGGTTCTTCCGGGGCTGGTGGTGGTGGTTGTGAGCAAGCGCCTGAGTGTTGTGTAGGGGGTACTTCTCTGGGCGACAAGGTTTGTTTCCACTGAGTAAGTAAAACGTTGAACGAATCGCTCAGGGGAATACTTTTGATTGGACGTGGAGTCCGGGTGGGTGTCTCGTGCCCTGTGTACACATCGGCCTCGTTGGTATTTTGAGGCTCTTAGAACCAAAACTAGGACTGGAGAGTGAGCTGCTTCGTGTTGATGATGTCAGTGTTGCACCGTTTGGTGTAAAATGTCGCCTTCCACGTGAAAAGTGTTACGTTCGGTTTCAGCCAAAATAAGGTCTCGCCTTACGGATTTATCTCTACTTGTCGTCTTGCTTTTTAATTCTATCACATGCGCTCCTCTGTGCTGCTGCCTCTTCGTCCTCCGGCCCCTTTTGCTTTGGAGGGTTGTTCCTGGGTGTTGTTAAGGTGGTTCTGACCACTCTGCACCCGTTGGTGCCTTGAGGGGAGCGCTCTCTCACCCCCACCCCCAAGCACCGGCTCCCTGCCCTTCCTCGTCACCCTGGGTGAGGGTACTGAGGACTCAGGTGACAAAATGGGAGGCTATGGGAGAAGACTCCAAATTCCAAGACAGCCTTGGGGTAAACCTGCCGAGCGCCCCATCGACCACTTTACCCCGCCGTGGATCCCGTTTCCTAACTTGAAAGAGAGTCAGTATGACTGCCAGATGTTAGTCTCCGGGGAAGTGCTTTTCCTGACGTTTAGATGTGGACGTTTGTTTCATGACATCTCCCCGAAATACCTGAATTTGTGCTTGTTGGGAGAAGTTGATAGGAAAAGATGAGTAACTGAATGAATGCCTTCCAAGTGATTACTGATCGTTCGGGAGGGTCTTCTCTCCTTCGACACTGAGGTCTCAGCTGGTCCCTTCGTGCCGCAGCGTCATGCTGTTGACCCTTGGGGGGCTGGCTCCTCCCACTTTCCTGAGGGGCTCTTGCACAGTGTCTTTTACATCAGTCCCCAACACCCCTGCTCCACCCTTGGCGACTGCTGCCTTTCCTTCACTGGGAAAACGGAAGAAGTCAGGAGAAGCCACCCTCAGACCCACTCCAGCTACCACGTGCCAGCATGTCCCCAGGTCTCTGTGCCTTGCACCCCACCCCCGCCATGCTCCTGTCCAAACCCAGGCCCTGTTCTTGTGCTCCAGGGCTTACCCGCTCTCTGACTCCAGCACTCTGCCCCCTGGGTTCTCCCTTTCCTCCGACATTGGTTCCTCACTCTCTCCTGGACTGTTCTCACGGGCATGCAGGTGCACCATCGTGCCTCCCATCGTTAGAAAAACGGGACCCTTGAGCCCGCTTTCCCCACCAGCCACCACCATTTCTCTGCTTCCTTCCTTTTGCGGCAACACTTCTCAGAAGCGGCCTTGCTGCCTCCCATTGCTCTCCTCGCACCACCTTCACCTCGGCTCCCCAGCTCTGCTCCTCCAGGCACCAGTGACCCTCACCCATATCAACCATTCCAGTCGCCTGTCCTCTGTCCTCATCACCCTTGACCTCAGCCACTTTGGCAGGGGGCATGCTCCCTCCTCCGCATCCGGCGTACGCTCTCTAAGGCCGCGACTTGCAGATGGATGTGTGTCTTCACACCGCCCTCCCTTCTGAACTCCAGAAAGAGCACACAGGATCTCCACTTGGATGTCTAAGAGACACCTGCAGTGTAACATCAGAAAATGAGTCTCGCTGCTCAAAACGTGCACCTCGGCAGCCCAGCATTCCCCCACTCACTTGAGGGCGGCCACACACCTCCTCGCTGAGCTGACACCCTAAAGTCATCTTGGCTCCCATCTTCCCTCACTCTGGGCCCCCGCCCCATCCAAGGGCAGCAAGGCCTGGTGACTCTCCATTCCAGACTGATCCAGGATCTGACCGCTCCTTACGTCCCCCCTGCCACGGAGGCCCAGTCCCCACCACCTCAGCCTGGATCGCCGGTCCCCTAACTAGACCCCCTCGGCCTACCCTTTCTCCCACTTGTCTGCCCGTTTCCCACCAAGAGCCGGTCACGGCACTCCTCTGTTCAAAACACCACCGTCTCCCCATTTCACTCAGAGTAAATCCAAAACCCTCTTGGTGGATGTCCCGTGAAGTCCAACACGCTTGGGTCCCCATACGGTTGGGACAGCATCTCATTCCTCCCACTCTCTCCTCTCTGCTCGAACCATGCTGGCCTCCTTGCTGTTTCCTGCCTGTGCCGGGCATGCTGTCACCCCAGGGGCTATACTGGCCTTTCCATACAGAGACCACCCGTATGTTCATCCCCCAGGAGCCGCGTGGCCAGGTGCCCCTTCGCCCTCAAGTCTCTGTTCAGATGTCATCTGCTGTACTGTTCAGTTTTTCCATAGCACTGGTAACTTTCTAACATTCTCTCAAATTTCCTGGTCTGTTGTGTTTGTTGCTCATTGTCTCCCACTCCTTCCCCGCTAGAAGTAAGCCCCTCCAGGGCAGGGCTCCGAGGGTGTCCACTGATGTGCCGGATAGTATGGAACAGCCCTGTGCCACTATGGATGCTCAGGAAATAGTTGTAGGAAGAGTGAATGAACAGGGCACGGGTCTAAGGTAAGACACCTGGTCACAGGGCTTCCAGGAGAGTAATGTGTTTGCACAGGCCCGTGAGAGCCCGTGAGGGCTTAACCCCCAACAGAACAGCTACCAATGTGTCCACAGGGTTCCGGGGGACTCTAATGAGTGAGACACAGGAAGTGCCTGGGCGTGAGGTGCTTGCCTTCTCACTATGGAAAAGAGGCTGCATGCAAATACCCAGGGAAGTAGACGTCCTAAAGATAACATTTTCACCCCAAGTAAAACCGGTGATGCGATAGAGCATGACTGGGGTGGGGCTACCTGGCTGGACTGGCCAGGGAAAATCCCCTGCTTGAGATGGAAGGTCAAGGAAGAGGCAGGTGTGGGAGGGCCTGGGAGCAGCTCTTCTCAGTGAGGGCAAAGGTCCTGAGGTGGGGACACGGTCAAGGCATGGGATGTGACTGGATCATATTCTACAGATAGCTGCTGGGAACGTCAGTGTGACGTTGAAAGGCCACGTGGTCTTCTGGGGTGACATCTGTCATTAAATACTTTTTATTCTTTTCTGCATTGGAGGAAAAAATGGCCAACTTATTTTAGTCATAGAAGAAGATGATTGGGACTTTGGTTTCTAGGTCAGTGGCTGGCAGCCTCCCCAGCCCATGGCCAAAGCCTTCCACTGCCTGGTTTTTGGCTTTTTGTTTGTTTTTTGATGTCATACGTGATCACCAGGCTGTGCTAGAGTGTTCACACCTGTTACTGCAAGTTCAAAACCCTGGAAAAATTTCTCCTGGGCATTTACCTTAGGTCAGGGTAGGGCTGCCCCCACAGCTGGGCAGGTTCAACCAGACAGGAGCCTTTCCCCAGACCATCGTGGCCTGGCTTTATAAAGATTTATCGGAATACAGCAACATCCATTCATCCGTGTACTATCTGCTTGCACAACGGTAGCGGTTGCATAGTTGTAACAGACACCATGTGAGCGTGACTTGTTTGCAAGTCTAAAACGTTCATTGGTCAGCCCTTTATAGAAAAAGTTTGCCGACACCTGCTAGAGTTATTATTTATTCAAGATGGTGTAGGCCTCAACTCCTGATATAATTTTAAAACAAATTCTGTGCCCTGTATAAGACCACCAACTATTGATTGCCCTTAGCAACTGTTTCTCTAAAAAAAAAAGCAAAACTAACCCTGGCTAGTGAAGCTCAGTGGATTGAGCACAGGCTGTGAACCGAAGGGTCGCCAGTTCAATTCCCAGTCAGGGCACATGCCTGGGTTGCGGGCCAGGTCCCCAGTAGGGGGCGCATGAGAGGCAACCACACATTGATGTTTCCCTCCCTTTCTCCTTCCTTCCCCCTCTCTCTAAAAAAATAAATAAATAAAATCTTTAAAAAAAAAACTGAATTATTTGCCATAACCAGATAATGAATGCACATGATTAAAAATCCAGAAATGACAGAGGTACCAAATGGTGTACTATGAAGTATCCCCATCCTCAGGGACAATAAATTCCATCAGTCTCTTACCTATCCTTCTAGAGAGATGTTATGCACACACTGGCAGACAGGTGTGTGTTTTTTCCTTGCTCCCCCATGCACTTGCCTCCCTGAGTCCTGCAGTTTGTTCTGAGGGTCATTTTTATTTTTTGCAGCTTGACAGTATTGCGTTGGATTGATGGATGCATTGATTGTTTCCAGTTGTTTGTAACTCTGAACAAAGTTGCAATGCATAACCTTGAATGATGCACGTGGGCAAGCAAATCTGGAGGATAAGTTCCTAAAAGTAGCCCTCTGGTTGGTGGGGTTAGCCAAGTTGCCCTCCTCAGAGGCTGGACCTTTGCCACTCACAGCACTGCCTGGCGGTGCTGCCTACGATGGGACCCTCAGTGAGAAAGGAATTCATGCTGCCAGTCTTCTCTCTCCGGGCAAACTCGATAAGTACAAATTGGGAAGTCTGAGCGTTAATCTGTGTTTCTCTTAGTATGAACAAGGCCAAGCATGTTTGCCCACATTTAAGTCCTGTGTACTCTCTTCTTGAGGAGCCACTGATGTCCTTGTCAATTTTTTAAAAATTGAGGCTCATTGTAAATGAAGGATAACTATGCAGAAATCATTTTATAAAATGCGTCACATATTGTATATACAAGGTTTTACATTTAAATTTACTTTAATAGTAGAAAGGACATTATAGTGAAACTGAAGGATTTGCTGAATATTTTTTGTTTTCCTCTTCCTAGTACTTTTCAAAAAAATGTCAATTGTATTTTTTCCATTACCATTTAGTCCCTTATACCCCCCTCCCTTCCCCCAACAATCAACCCTATTAAAAAATGGGTAAAGGACCTGAACAGACACTTCTCCAAAGAGGACATATAGATGGCCCAGAGACATATGAAAAGATGCTCAATGACACTAATCACCAGAGAAATGCAAATTAAAACCACAGTGAGGCCACATCTCACACCTGTCAGAATGACTATCATTAATAAATCAACAAACAAGAGCTGGCAAGGATGTGGAAAAGGGGCAGGCACCCTTTTGCACTGTTGGTGGGAATGCAGACTGGTGCAGCCACTGTGGAAAGCAGTATGGAGATATCTCAAAAAATTAAAAATGGAACTGCCTTTTGACCCAGTGATCCTACTTCTGGGAATATATCTGAAGGAACCCAAAACCCTAATTTGAAAGAACATAAGCACCCCTGCGTTTGTTGTAGCACTATTTACAATCGCCACGACATGGAAGCAGCCCCAGTGTCCGTCAGTAGATGAGTGGATAAAACAACCTGGGACATGTACACAATGGAATACTACTTGGCCATAAACAAAGAAGAAAATTTTACCCTTTGCGACAGCATGGGGGGACCTGGAGAACATTACACTAAGAGAAATAAGCCAGTCAGAGGAAGACAAATACCTTGTGATTTCACTCAGATGTAAAATCTAATGAACAGACTAAACTAACAAGCAAAATACAGACAGACTCACTGAGAACAGGAAGACAGCTAAGGGGGGAGCACAGGGTGGAGGGATGGAGCAGAAAGGAAAAAGGACTCATGGACATGGATCTGCTGAACTTTAAGTGTTAAACAGACTCTTACAAGATTCAGCAAAAAGATCATGAAAAGCTTGCAGGAGGTCCTTATTGTTTTGTTGGTTTTTTTTAAAAGCTCCATGTGGTCATTTTGAACAGGCTCAACTGACTCACTGCTAGGAGAGAGAAGAAATGTATTTACATTTTCATTTCCTCCTCTAATCCAATTATGTAATTTGGTCTGCAACACGACCCCCACATTTGTCGTCACTCTCTATTTAAATGTAGATTCGTGCTCACCACCATCCCTTCCACCACAGCTTCTCTGCTTGTGGGCATTTCCCCCCCAGGGAGAGCCTGCAGGAGTTTGTTCTTGTTTGTTTTGGAGTGCCACTGTCCTTCGGAGTGCCGCAGTGCCTCGTCCTGGACCCTCTCGTCAGTTTTCCGTGGAACCCTTTCGTAGGCAGACTCAATTCCTCGTGGTTTTCAGGGGAACCGTCTTCAGTCGCACCTAAATGTTCTTTTCTGTTCTACCTGTGCTACTTCTCGAGCTGTGTACTTCAGAGACGGAATTTTCCTTATGTCATTGCCCTCTTGCTCTTTGGGTCTTTTTTCTTTTCTGATGATCTCGTTGCTTCTCCCATGAAGATGACCTTAGAACTTGCCTCTGTGCAACTAGCTAGCCTGCCCAGTTGATCTGCTAGCTCTTCAGGGGTGTGTTTCGTTTTCAGTTCCTTTTTGTACTTTGCAGTCCCTCTTTACCCCACTCCGTCTTGTCCTCTGCCATGAGGACTCCTGCCCGGTTGTCTTTGCGTTTTCATGAAGTCTGTCTGGAGTGTAAAATATTCTGGAGCAGTTTGGTTTTAGTTTCTTTTCCTTGGATGTTTTCTTCCAGATTGGATTTTTCCCCCTCATCCCCTCCATCCATCCCTCCCTCCCTTTTCTTCTACACTGCATATCCTGTCTTTCCAGTGGGCTTGTACTTAACACAAGTGGCTTGGTGCTGTGGTTAAGAGCACGGAGTGTGAGTCCCAATGCCTGGGATGCAGTCTCCGCCCTTTCATCGATTTTGAAGCAAATTACCCTCTGTGTTTCATCTTTTTCATCTGTAAAATGCAAATAATACGAACATAAGGTCGTTGGGGTCAGTTAATGAGAGAGAGCGGGTAAACTTCACAGGCCGATGCCAAGCCCGCTCTTGTTACTACCGTGAGTGTCGCCAGGGTTCCCGTGGGCTCTGATGGTGTCGGAGAAGGTCCATTCCCTGCTTCCCGTGGGCCCTGATGGTGTCGGAGAAGGTCCCTTCCCTGGTTCCCGTACCGTCTGGCCTTCCCTCTGAGCTCTATCCCAGGGTAAGGGTGGGGAGAGGGCCTCGTTGGAGTCTATTGTCACGTATGCAACTTTGTTACAGGTTGTTTTGGGGTTTATTCTATGAGGTCAAACGTGTATCCTCTTCCTTTGGAATCCCTAGGTTTGGGGTGACCTCTCCCTGGGCAGCCAGCTCCTGTTCCTGCCCATGTTCGGGAACCTGAGTGGTCGGCCTGGCTGTCTTCCTCCCAGAGCTTTCTGTCACTGTTCCCGGAGGGCTTCCTGACTGCTCAGTTCGCTTCTGTCTGCATCAGCGTTCAGGGTTCATGGACTTATTCCCTGTGACAGGGAGGGTGGGCCAGCATGCATTCTTGGCTGTCCCAAGTCTTCGGTCCCTCACCCCAGTCACCACGTTCCAAAGAGAGTACACTGAGGTTATGCACCTTTCTTTATTGATTTATTTGCAGCTGTTGACAATTTTCCTGGCTGTTGACTTTCATCCCTCGCTGTTGTGAAAGCACCATTCTTGGATCGAATTTTCTTCTGCCATCTTTCTTCCAGCAATCTTGTTGGAAGCTTTTAAAAAAGAAAAAGAGAAAAAACAAAACATTCCGGACCCAGCCCTGGACCTTCCATTTCAGAGGGTCTGGAACGAGGCCCAAGTGTCTCCTTTCTACAAGCCTTCCTGCGGCTCTTATTTTTAAATGTAGAATCCTTGTTAAAGGTTGTACATCTTTCTCTTACCTTTTTATTAGCCTCTCTGAAGAGTAAATTAAGTATATAAAACACTTAACATTTTTCAGGAAGATCTCATAAATTTAAAGGTGCTTTTTTGTGGTTTGTTGGCTTGTTTTTTGTTTGTTTTTTTTAATAACCTCACACAAATAGGGCGGGAAAAGCCTGTTTTAGAGAATAGAAATGCAAGTTGATCTTTTTTTGTAGTGGTCCCTGAGAGACATATCTTTAGACCTGGAATTCACTTCTAGACCTCTTAGGCCTTTAGTTTTCTACTGGCCTTTATAGAGTGAATTATTTATCGGTGCTTTTAGGAAGCATTTGGATGCTGTAGATGCCAACTTTGTCAGCCATATGCAGTCATCCAAACCTGATGGTCCTCTCAGGATGTCCCCCACCTCGGGCCTTTAATCCTGTTTAGGGTTTAACTGGTTAACGGGAACCAGTGAGGATAACTGGTTTCACCTGGATCTGCACGTGACAGATGAAGCCAGTTGCTAGAAAAGCGGACTGGGTGCGTGCGGCAAGCAGGGTCGTGAATGCGGAGCTGCTGCCCGCAGAGTCCCATGTGGACCATGCATCAGCCTCCGAGCTGTTTCCCCAGCTATGGCTTCCCAGTTAGGACCCACGAGAAATAGCCAGTGGACCCAGTGCCAGTGAAGCGTGGTTGTTGTTGGCGTTTTTCAGGCTTGCCTCTCAGTTTCTGTGTAAACTTAAACGAGCTGAGAGTTGAGGAGAGTGCCTGCGTTCTTGGTCTGGAGGAGGGGAAGGAAGGGAGACGAGAGGTGACGTGGCTCATCGGAGTGCTCGGCGCAAACCTGCGAGGCAGCTTCGAAGGTCTCCTACTTAAATGTCGTAGCGTGAGCATCCCCCAAAGATCGTCCCTCCTGCCTTGGAAGACTTACTCACAGGTGGTTTTCACGAGCTCTTTGGAGGAGCAGCCACGTGCCCTTGGTACTGAGATGCTCCGTTCACGCACTTAGACCCAGTGCGCATGCTTCCCTCGAGCTCAGAGGAGTGACACTCAAGAAAATCTGCCCTCAGCTCAGGGCGGCGTGGAAGCCACCGCATGTACACATGTGGCCTGTCCCCTCCATTTAAATCAACTTGGGTCTCCAGGTGCAGCTAAGTGGCCAGCTGGTGACCATGTCTGTTCTCATCTGCCCTGCCCTGGAGGTGGTGACTCAAAGCCATGCAGGTCCTTCCTAACAGGAGGGTCAGCACCCATGTTGGAAGACGGACCGAAATAAGTGGATTACAGCTGTGGCCGTTTTGCAATTATTTGTTTCGACTTAGCAAAAAAACCGAATCACTAACTTCACCTGTCGTCCCTGATTTCTCTCTTGTCTCTGTGTGAGGTGACGTGTCTGTATTTTTGTTTTAGGAATCTTTCGAAGAAATACCAACCTAAAAAGAACTCAAAGGAGGAAGAAGAATACAGGTCTGTTGGTCATTGATAACGGTGCGGCACCGTCTGTACGCCATCAGTGATGCCTGAGAAAGGAGAAACAGATCCCCACAGAAACGAGTCACGTTCTCTGTCCATATTGGTGTTGGTTTTTAAATTGGGGGAGAGAAAAACATGAACATACACTGCCAACTTTTCTTAAACTGAGTCACTAGACCTATTCTAGGTAGCTTCAAGTAGGGTAGTTAGGAAAAGCCTAGAAAATAATCTAAGCAAATACATAAGTGTGGCTTGTATGTTCTACGGTCTTGGTTTGGTTTTGTGATGTCACGAGTCTCGTTCATGCTAATTTATCCAAGAAATGTGCCCACTGGAGTCAGTGATTCAGGAGGCACCTTAACACAGACAGTCCCACAGGACTACGTCTCTGGTTTGGGTCTACGTATCCGTTACGTTAATACCTACAGCATGTCTATGTATTCTGGGTTATATTTGGGCTAAGTATTAACAAAGCCAAATACTGCCCTGCGCAGCACAGAGCAGGTCCGTTTCACAAAATGGAAAATGTTTCTGTTGTAATTAAGTCTGAGCCTCTTTGATGAAAACACCCTTATGTGTAATGAATTGTCAGGATCCTCCGGGAGGCTGGCACAAATTAGCCTGATTTCAATGACTGTTCCTCCAGTGAAGTGAGCCTGGGTGTGCCCTCGTTTGAAGAGGCGTGGCCTGTGTTCTTTTCCGCAGGTACACGGCCTGTAAGGCCTTCCTTTCCACCCTGAACGAGATGAATGATTACGCCGGGCAGCACGAAGTCATCTCGGAGAACCTGACCTCGCAGATCACTGTGGGGCTGGCGCGCTACGTCCAGGAACTGAAGCAGGAAAGGAAATCGGTAACAGAACTTTTTGTTTTCCCCCTAAGACATGGACCAGAGATAAGAGGAGTACTCCTAGACACTTTAAAATTATATAGAACATATAAACGGTGGCTCTTAAACAGACACCTTCGAGAATCATAAAAGCTACGGACCTTGTTCCTAGAAAGTGCTTCTGGGTCTTTGTCATCTCGAGGGTCCCTCGGACACCCTGAAACTCATCTGTGGGCCCCTGAATACTCAGTAATCCCTTTGAGGAGTTTAAATGCATTTGAGGGTATCAGCCATACAAGAGTAATAAGCAATATAACATGGTGTAGGCTGTGTGGAATAAATGGTATTAAAATAAAGGCTTATAAGGGTTTTAAAAAGCCAGGAAGATGGCTGCAGTGCCACCCACTTGACTTCCTGGCTCCTTCATTGCCGTCAAGTGAACAGGACCTTTGGCTTCCCCTGACACCACTGGGATCTTTTCATAGCTTCTGTGTGAACAAGACAGAAAAGTGTGCACCCACCGTATCTTCATGGTCCAGACTCTGCCCGCAGAGGTTGACTTTGAAGGTCTGTATCATTGAACGCTGAGCAGTCGCTAGATGCATGATAACTTGTTAGGAAGAAAGCACCAGAGTTGGCCAGTGATAGGCTTTTTCAGATGAGTCTGAGTCCACAATAACTCCTTTAGTGCTCCGGAGGTGCATGAACTAACAGGATGGGTAGGGCTCCCGCCGAAATGGAGGGGGCGTGAAATAATAATGACCAAAATAATTAGGTAATTGCAGTAGTGCTGGTTGCTACGAAGTAGCAGACGTGTAGTAGGCCTAGCTGCGGTTTCTCACGGCTGACTGGAAATGATGTCCTGCTTCAGCACCGTTCTTAACCACTGGTACAGCACCTTTGGGCCATGTGACACCGAGGCCAAGTCCTGTCTGCCCAAAGGGACGATTTCGAATTTGCTGCCTATCGCGCATTTCCAAGTTCAGTTCAGCATCCTGGTAGAGAATTCTCTTTCATCTAGATTTTGCTGTGTTTGAATAGGTGACTCTCTAACAAGAAGCTGCGTGGTGCAGATAGCTAGCTATGCAAAAGGTGAGGTTTCCTTCCCTTTTTGTATAGATGGGAGGGGGAGAAAGAGAGTGAGTGGGAGAAATGGGTGTCTCCTTGCCTTTGGGCCCAAAGCCCAACAACGGGCCATCTGTGTGATCTTTAAGCCTTGGGCTCTCCAAAACAGGATAGTGCTCGCTACTCCTGTTTGTAGGAGAAAAGATGTTTTTAACGCAGCAGTTTCTACACGCGCTGTATTCTGTTGCAATGCAGCTCACTTGCATGGTAAGTGCGGACAGCCAGAGTTCATCCTGACATGCGCATCTGTAGGCTCGTCTTTATGAAAATGTGTTGACTTTTCAAAAGTAAATTCTTTGAACAAGAACCTTCCCTTGCCACCTGTGAAAGCACAGCATTCAGGTGCTTCCCTGGCTGATGTCTGAGCCAGCGGCGTTTCCCACTGGGGAGCGGGAACCCGCTGGAGGCCAAGGCGGGGCCTTAATTCCCGCACCTACCGGGCTCCACCTTGGCAACTGTGTTTTGGCACAAAGTTCACCTTCTCTTTAGAGAGGATGGAGTGGTGGCCAGGCTTAGGGCGAATATGAGCCCAAGTACACGGTGTAGTCCTTTGCTTTGTATTGTCCTTTATTGATGAACATAAACTGTCAATAAATCTTTGCTCCTCGACAATGTCTGGGACTCATTGGTGCTCAGTGATAACGAGTAGAAATAAGTGGGAAACCACAGTCTTTTATAAGGCAGCACAATTAGGTTTAATGTGTAAACGCTGGAAATTTTATACTCGCTTGATTTTCCTAGACTTTTACAAATTTATAGTGAATACAGCGTTCCTTCTCTTTTAGGTGACCACATACAATAAGGACCCCATTTCTTTGATTTACTCTCCCTTTGACTTTGTGTGTGTGGGGGAGTGCTGTGGTTTATTAGTTGCTAACATTTTTTAAAAATGTTACTAAACCTCTGAATTATAGAACAAAACTTCACAACCTTTGTGTATCAAAATGCCCATTTTTCCAGGTTTTCTTCTGAATGTTGTTTGTAGATATGTAAACATGTATATAGAGATAGATATATAGATACAGAGATATAAATATCACATCTCTATCTCTTTCTCTATAAATATGTTATATTTTTGTACATTTCATATTTCATATATTTTAAAGTACTTACATCTATATTTTACCTCTATCTCTAGACAGATAAATATAATTTATATTCTTTTTCAGTTTCCATTTGAGTTCTTTCCATGCTTCTATGTGAAAATATAGTTTTAATAATTAGAACGTTAGTAGCCATATATTCTAAGTCTATTAAAATTCACTTGACTCATTCTGTATTATTTGAGCTGCAGGCTGTCACCAGTTTCTGATTGGTTGGTTGGTTAGCCATGAGAACAATACTGCAGTGAACGCTTTACTTTTATAGCTGTTTTCTTCCTCTGTGGGATGGAGAGTTTCTCTCCAAGCTAAATTCCAAGAAATGAGAATATCAAGTCAAAGCATACATGATTTATGGTTCTTGATTAAACTTCGGTCATTTATATGATTGATGGTCTTTAACGGAAGTATAGATGAGACTCCCAGGTCATCAAAATGATCAACTTGGATGTGAACTGGCTTCTCTGAGAGTGGCTGTCAGATATATTCCTCCATGAAAACTACTGTAAATACACTCTTACTAGCAATGTGTGCACACTGAATCAAGTCGTCACAGAATTTTAGAGAGAGTTGCTTGGGTTGGCCCTGGCCTTTGAGTTTGTCTGGGGTTATCCAAATGGTCGCCCCTCACTGCACCTGAGGGGTGAGCGGAGCTTTGCAGCCATGGAAGGGGAGTCAGGAGGCTCACGTGTACAGCAGCCTCCCAGTGAACCACCAGCAGGTGGGAAGTGTGGTCTGTGATGACACATTGGCCAGGAGCAGAACCATCTCCTGGCGGTGGTTATCTGAGGCGTCCTAGGGGAGAGACTTACACGGGGTCGGGCAAACGCGGGTTTACAGTTGTGAGCATGCAAAACAGAGTTTATACTTGTATTATTGTTTATTACTGTCTTAGTTTCCAAACAAACAATTGTAAACCTACTTCTGCCCCACCCTGAACAATGCCTTTAGGGACTGACCAGAATTTTTGTCAACCTCAGAGAATGCTTACAAGACCCTGCAATAGTTAGAGCTGACCGTTACATTTCTTTCCCAAGGGTTCAGAAATGCTTTAAAATGGGTACTAAAAGCTATAACATTTCTCCCTAAAGTCAGGTGTTACATGGTTGCTATGTACAGTTGCTACGCATGCCAGGTATTGCACGGAGGGACTTCACTTTCTATACGGCAGTTCTGCAGCAGGCGATGGCTCCGAAATGGTTCGATTTTTTTATAAGGGATTGCAGCAAATAAGAGTGAATGTAAAGGAAAGCAAAAGCTGAAAGGAGTTTATGTAGATGATCAAGCTAATTACGCACCCACTTCTGACTGATGGAGTCCTATTGAGGCTCAACTGTGGATACTCCGTTGCAAGGCCAGCCCCTGTCCCGCAGAAAGAACACATGAAAACCAGGATGCATTTGAGACTTCATGACCGGGGACAGGGTTTGAAAAGAGGGTTTGCATGGCCATTCTTCCTTCCTGGCACTACTGCATTTGTTTACGTAAATCAAAGGCAGGGCGCCCTTTGACCTGTTGGTAATCTGTTGCGTGGGTCACACTGTTTGCAATGGACTGATTAATAGCCCCTGATGTGATAATGTATCTCGAGAAGGTGATTTTGTATCGTTTTGTCTCTTTTGCTTTGAAAGAACAAGTGGTAGTGGCCCCGTCGCCACTATCGTTCTGTCACCTGCAAAGCCACTGGTCTGGTGAACCAAAGAAATGTTGTCTTATTTATGGGTTAACAAACCAGGGTATCAGGGCCCTTAAATTCTGTCCTTGATTTCGTGGATTCGAGATGCGACTTTGGATGTATATTTCTTCTATACGCCAGAACGAAACCTTCCTCTTCATCTAAGACTTAGGAGAGTTACTCGGCTAACATTTCTGTCTCACCCAACTCGCCCGCATCCATCCTGTCATCACCCCGTTGTCCGCAGAGGGTCCTGAGCTCAGCAACAGTGACAATGACACCCCGGAGCTGTGCAATGAAGTGCACCATTAGCCCATCTCCATTAACCCATCTAGACAAGCCCTGGATCCCCCAAACGCCCGCATCAGCCCATTCCAAACTGCACTGGACACTCCGTAAACGGCACTCCATTTTAACCCAGTGGTTCTGGCCGAAGAGGTGGGCACCCAGGACGTCATAGAATATCGAGTCCGGTGGGCTCTACCTTCAGGAAATGTTGTGAAGCCGAAAGATTTTAGTTTTTTTTTTAATCTAGACCACCTGTGGTCTAGCCCTGGCCCGATCCTGCCATATCCCTCGCTTCATTCTCGCTGCACCGGCATCTCGCTGCTGCGAACACACCACGCCCTTTCCATGTCATAGCACCTTCATTTGCTCTTCCCACAGCTTGGCAGGGTATGTCCCTAGGCCCTTTCCAGTTTGCTTTATTCAAGGCTCTGCTCAAACATCATCCCAGACCACCCTATCTGAACTGCCGCCTGCACACACGGGCGTCCCTCTCTGTCCCCTGACCCTCTGACTGCTGTGTCCAGTTTTACTCATACTGCTTTCCTGGCACCCAGGACAGCACCCTGCATGTGTGGGCGTGCAACACGCATGTGTTGGATGCTGAGACCTTTCAGCCAGGGAACGGTTACCGTCCCTAAAGTTTCGTCCATTGACCTGGCACTCCATCTAAACCTCCCCCCACCTTTTTAAAGATTTTATTTATTTTTAGAGAGAGGGGAAGAGATGGAGAGAAACATCGATGTGAGAAACACCAATCAGTTGCCTCTCACAGTCCCCCAAGTGGGAAACCTGGCCTGCAACCTAGGCATGTGCCCTGACCGGAAATTGAACCTGTGACCTTCCAGTTCACAGGCTGGCTCTCAGTCCACTGAGCCACACCAGCCTCTACCTCACCTCTTAATAATGGTGATTCTTCTTGTTTTGGTTTGGAAGTGAGAGCATGATACACTTGGAAGGGACAAGTGAGGACATGAGTCATCGCTGCTGGACAGTGGTCATTATAAGACCTTATCACCCCAAGAGTTCATCGGGATTCTTCAGAGGAATTAGAATTTCAAGGAATATGACAGAAGGGGTTCTTCTGAAGAGCAGATGAAAGATCCCTGCAATCTGGGTAAATTGTGGATGTGAGGGCTTAGGGTAGCAAAAGCCAGCATGAGGATGACAGAGGGACTGCGGGAAGAGGATGCCAGGACAGGGAGTGAAGGAAACCTGGCCAGTGTCACTGGACCCGGGCCACGGGCAGGGTCCCCTGCCCAGGGCCCAGATGGTCCGTGTTTGGGGGAAGCTGAGCCACTGAGCATGGCAGTGGGAGGTCGGCATTTTAGGAACTTTCAGCACATTTGTTGGGAAGGTATTTTTTACTATAAATGAACTTGGGAAAATAAGCCTTAAATACCAGCAGAACGTGACCTCCCATCACAAACGTTGCTGGGTTTATGGTTTCAGACTCCAGTGAGCGAGCCTGAAGGGGTTTCTCGGTGCCCGACCCGGCACGTAAATACCTGTACCCCGGGTTTCAGCGCTGCGCGGGCCCACCCTGAGTGGGACTGAGAGGGGCCAGCACTCCAGCCCACGCTCTGCAGGTCTGGGGGAAGCCGTGCTGTTTGTCATAGACCGAGTGTCTGGGTGCTCCTTTTCCCTCTGCCCTTGTCACGCCCTTGGGTTCCTTTGTTTTCATCTGCGGAATCTGAGCTGTGTTCAAAATTCCAGACAGTTGACTGTCTTCCACCGAGTGTTGCTGCTTCTTCTTTCTCCACTTTCTTTTTCGAAGTGTCCATTCTCACGTCAGTGCCACAGTCTGCTCCGGTAAGGAGCCTTGAAAGGTTCAGGCCTGTCGTGGCCTGTGACAGGTGCACAATAAAAGCGAGCCGCCGCTGTTCCTGACTGTAGAGCTTGGACACAGCGTCCTGGCAGCTTGCTGGGCCTGAGAATGAGTTCTCGCAGGGCGGTACCGTCTCTGGAAAGCTCTGTCGTGGTCATTTTTCTTACCATTAATGCTTGCTTATTTTAGTTTCCCTGCGATTTTTCATCTCAGCTACCCCTCGTCCCTGGGAAATTTCTAAAACATTTTCGAAGGATGATTTTGTCTGTGTGTTTTTGGGGGTCAGCCGAAAAGTTGAAATGAAAGTGGGTTTAGCTGTCACCCAGGTGCCGTCAGGCATTTTTAGCGGTCCTGTTGTGTTGGGAGAGAAACCAAAGCATCTGCTTCCAGGAGCAAGCAGGGGCATTTCTCTGCGTCCTCAGAGATGGCATTTCCTCTCTCGGAGAGGAGAGGAGAGGAGAGCCGGGTGACTTCACTCCGCGGCTCCAAGAGAAGCGCTCATTATCTTCCCTGGAGAACAGTCCCGCTTTGTGCGGGGCTCGGAGGCCCACTTCTCGCACACACACTCGCTCACTGTCCGGGGAAGAAAGGGTTCGCCATTGTTTGTCAGTACACAAGGAGCGCGTGTGGCGAGCTGGGGTGTTTAACTTTGTGACCGTCGAGCCGGCTTTTCCAATTACAGGAGGGAAGACAGAACTGTATCCAAACGGCCACAGCTTTCTGGGTCACACGTGCAGGCCGCAAGGAGGCCTTCTGTTCCACCGGCCGTTGTGTCCCGAGGCAGCGGCTGCAGCTCTGTGTGTGTGTGTGGGGGGGGGTGTCGTAGCCAGAGCAGTTCGGGGAACCGAGCTGTGAGGGAGGAAGAGGAGGAGGGCAAGCACTGCCCTGGGTTTTTTTCGTGCATCGCATGTAGTGTTCAGATCATCGTTTTAGTCTGACAGAAGTGCGGCTTCTTGGGAGAAAGCTCACCAGCAACATCAAGGTCCCCGTTGTGCTTGGAACATAAACTCATGTTTATTGTAAAGTAGTTCCGTGGAGGAGTGGCAGGAGAGTGTGTGGGTTTTCGATGGGAATTGATCCCTCATGCTTCCAAAACAGGACTTTTGTTTTGATTCCGGGGGTGATGAAGCCGAGTCCTCCTTTCCTGGGTGACCGACTGTCACTTTCTGCACATCCTTGTGCCCGCATTTCCTCGCTCTGCCCAGGGAGCTTTTTCTTTTTGGAGCCCGTCTTCGAATCTCAAAGTAAAAGTGGGCAGAATGGTGAGACTTTCCAGCAAACTGCATAGCGTGGTGATCCTGCTTGTGGGGTGGGGATAGTCCTTGCGACAGTTTGGGGTGGTCGCTTTTCTGCAGGGACAGGGACGCTCGGGACCAAAGGTGTTCCCCTGAAAGGGCACAGCGGAGCCTCTGTGTCTCCCCTAGCTTGCCCTTCTGCCTCCCCATCTGCCCAGACCCCTGAGCACTGCCCGCCCCCCCACCCGCTGTCACTTCTTCCCTCCATTCATTGTGTGGCTTCCAGAAAACCTACTTGCACTTTGTCCTTCCTCCAAACTTCGAGGCTTTCCTAACTGCCCTCAGCTCCACTTCTCACTTCCCTCCCAGCCTTGATCCTGTCTTGCTCGCTTGTCCCGACCCGTGGTTCGGCCTCGTTTCTGCTGCGTCTCTGCTCTGTTTGGAGACTTGAGAAAATGAAGCCCCGGGGGCTCTCCTGGGTTCACAGACACTAAAAAATTGCTGGGTGGATGAAACTTGCTGTCAAGAGGCACTTAGAACAGTGAAACGTGACCTCAAAAGGAGACATGAAATGTTCCCTTATAAAGAAGCACTGTTCTTTAAAAGAGAATCCGATCTTTCCCCTCCTCCCCAGCCTCCCTGGAGTCAGTTCTCTTTTGTGACTCAGCTGAGCCCCAGGTTCTGACCAGGCAAGGTGGAAGTTCTGAGGCTGCACAGAGGGGCCTCCTGTCCCCTGCCTTCTCCACAGAACCCCCATGCTCACCTGTCATCGAGAACACAGCACACTGCCCCGTCACCGAAGGGAGCTCGTTTGTTCAAAGAAGCCTTTAGGATGTGGTGGGGAGGGTTCAGGGACAGCAATAAGGGATGCTGTGCCCCCACTCCCCCGGGCTGGTTGCAGCGGGGAGCTCCTGTGGCCCCAGGTCTCAGGACAGGGGGAGCCTTACAGGAACTTCATAGATTCGCTCTGGAGCAGAGGTGGGGGGGCTGCCTGACCGGAGCTGTGGCCTTTAGTCGAGGGCCCCAGCCAACCTAGAGCATCTTCACTGGGGGAGGCCTCGGACTCAATGCCCTCCCTCCCCAACCCCCTGACCCCCCCAACCCCCGTATGTCAGAACCTCTCTGAGGGCCAGGGAGCCTGCTCGCGTGGTCCAGGCCAGCCAGGACAACCTCGGAGTCGTCCGACCTCTAAGTCTCTCACGGCCCACCAGGCATCCTGGTGGTTTCCAATCAAAGGACATCGAAATCCGGCCCCTGCTCCCCACCACCACTGCTACCCCGTGGTCTGAGATTTCATCATCTCCTGAGTCAGAGGGAGCCCTCTGCCTGGAGCCTGCCTTCACAGCATGGCTCCCAGCTCATTCAAACAAAAAGCCCACAAGACCCTTCTAGGGGTATCCCACCTTTGGGCGCCTCTGGGCCACACTGGAAGAAGAAGAGTTGTCTGGGCCACACATTAAATGCACAAACACTAACGAAAACTGATGAGCAAAAAACAAGGTTTCAAGCCCATTTACAATTATGTGTCGGGCCGCATTCAGAGCCCTCCTGGGCCACGTGTGGCCTGCGGGCTGCGGGTTGGACTTCCCTGCTGCACCGACTGCCCCCTTCCTCTCTGACCCCATCTCCTAATTTTGTGAGGCTCACCCTGGTCTAGTCCTCTGGTGCCCTTGCTGGTCAACACCAGGCACATACCTGCCTCGGGCCTTTGCGAGTAGCAGGGAGGTGAGTTTATATCAACGCTTTAACAGATCGAAGTGATGGAAACATCCATCTCCACAAACTTTCACACAAATGTTTGTAGCAGCAGTACTCATAGCAGCCCCAGACCGGGCACAGCCCACCCGCCCATCAGCTGGTGAGTGGACAAACACACACATCGTGGGGTCCGTCCCCACAGCGGAACGCCATGTGGCAGTGGAAAGGAATGAAGTACTGGGACGTGTGACCACGGGGGTGAACCTTGAGAATGTACTTGCCAAGTGGACATCACTGAATAACGAGAGCACTATGCCAGCCACAGGAGACCTCACGGTGGAGCATTTCTTTTACATGAAGCGTCTAGAAGGGGCATATCTATAGAGACAGACAAGAAGTTGGTGGTTGCCTCGGGCTGGGGAGGGTTAGGGGTAGGAGGGTGACAGCTGAGAGGTTCAGGGTTTCTTTCTGGGTGATAGACACTGATTGCAGCGATGGCTGCCTATTTTTGTGACTCTGCTGAAGGCCTGTGACCTGCGCAGCTTGAATGCGTGAACTGCATGGGACGTGAATTACATCTCAAAGCAATTAGAAACAGAGGCCTAAGTGATTTTTGTCTTAAAACGTCCCTGTCACTTTTACACGTGGTGTGTGTCTTAGAATTAAATGTGGCAACGTCTGAAGTTTTCAAGGGGCACTCTGTGAGTGTTCTTGTTTCCATTTCCCCTTTATTTTTTAACTCTTGAGTTTCTCAGGAGTGCACGTGCTGGGTACTCCATATTTAAGTATTGTCTCAGTGGGCGGACGTTTTCTCATGTCAGCATGAGGAGCGTGGGCTGACCACCGGTGTGTTTCTCGCTTCCAGCACTTTCACGACGGACGGAAGGCCCAGCAGCACATAGAGACCTGCTGGAAGCAGCTTGAGTCGGTAAGTGGGAGGCAAAAAGCTCGGGGAAGGGCCCGCGTGGTTTTCTGATTCGAATCTAGTTGAAGCTTGAATCAATCCGTATGTGCCAAAACCAGTGAAAACACTAAATGAAAATGTCTTGAGAGAATTTTCTAATTTAAAGGTAGTATGTTTCTAGAAACTGGTATCTAAAGTAAAATGTGGAGCCAAAAGAGCTCAAGGAGAGTATTTTTCTAAGGAAATCATACGGAAAGAACAAAGATTGGGCAGTTGGGGTGAACATAAATGCAGGTTTTTTTAAAAGATTTTATTTATTTATTTTTAGCGAGAGGGAAAGGAAGGGAGAAAAGGAAAGAAACATCACTGTGTGGTTTCCTCTCTCATGCCCCCCACTGGGGACCTGGCCCGCAACCCCGGTGTGTGCCCTGCCTGGGAATCAAACCGGCGACCCTCTGGTTCGCAGTCTGGCGCTCAGTCCAATGAGCTGCAGCAGCCAGGGCTCAATGCAGATTTTAAAATAACTCCCTGACACTACGACGACACCCAGCAAGTCAGTTCAGAGCAGAATGTGGTGTGGGGGATTCGGGGAACGTGCACGAGCCACGGGAGTCTCACAGCCTCTTCCCTAAGTGCTCCCCCACCTGTCCCCTCTGCCTGCAGAGCAAAAGGCGGTTTGAGCGGGACTGCAAGGAGGCGGACCGGGCGCAGCAGTACTTCGAGAAGATGGACGCCGACATCAACGTTACCAAAGCAGATGTTGAAAAGGTGAGGCGAAAGTGAGCCTTGCTTTCATTTCCCCTTTTCAAGGCCCCCCACGCATCCTCCCGGGGTCGGCCCCCGAGTTCTCCTTTCTGATGTGACCACAAAAGGCCACTTGACTTGGGATCACTTTCAGTTTGTGTCAGCTGTCATGGGGACCGGCAGCTAAAAGCCGGGGACTCTTGGGGGTTGGGATTGAGCAGTGTGCTGATTTGTGCAGTCACCAGGGTGATAGCCGAGACAGACCACAAGCTGTCCCAAGGCTTGCTGTCTGGAGATGGTGGCTTTCCAAAAAATAAGCCGACCTCTTGAAAGCTGGGGCGGACGACCCAGCACCACCTGCCAGAGGTTGGCTGCTGCCGAGGCCTCCGGGAGACGGAGAAAGAGGCTCTCACTGCTGGCCTGGCTTCTGAGTGGGTCACCGAGGTTGCTAACAGGTTGTAGGTGAAGGCCAGCTTGTGCAGGTCCTCGCAAAAGCTTCTCTCCAGGGCACTTGTAGTGGCAATTAGGAGGGTCATAAAGCTTGTACTGTGTCTGTGTTTTTTCCCTAGAAGCTGAATCTTCCTTCTATAAGAGTCATCAGTAGGGTGTAAACAAATTAAGATGTTAAATAACAGTATTCATTGGTTACTTACTGCCCAGGACTGTTTTGGGTCACAGCCACGTGGCTGTAGGGAGGGAAAAAGCCCCGCCTTTTCATACCTCCCTTCCTCTTCCGCCGGGTAGTTGGTGGTGAGATGAGTTGGGAGATGGTGTGTCTTAGCTGTTTAGATGTCTGCCCAGGTCTGCCCCGGTCTGCGCTCAGAGCCTAGGCGTATGTCAGTGTGCCTTCCTCTAGGGCTACCTAATGTGTTGAAATACTCTGAGTATCTGTATTTGGTCTTGAGGGGGGCTATTTGCCAAAAGATATATTAAAGTGCGAGTAAAGTTACCATAAATTGCCGTAAATTTGTCATTAAGTTCCCTTGAACAGCCAGCTTCCCAAACTATTCAAAATGTTCTTCAATGAAAATAGACTGACCCAAAGTTTATTTAAAAATGTTGGGATTAAATGAGAAACATATCTAGCACAAACATATACATTCTTTTCCAAGTATTTTATTATCCTAAGTGTAAAACTGGAGGGATTTTTGTTCACTTTAAAGGCTTTTAAAAGAAATTATTTCTAAGGTCTCTTAGTATAAAAACCATTCACCCTCATTGTAGAAATATCTGAAAATACAAACATCTAAATATCTAAAGAAGGAGAAAAATATTCGAACATCCAACAGTTGGTGATAAAAGGCATTTTACCTTCGGGGCCTCCTCTTAAAACAATTATTTATACCGTACACAGGGCAGGGCAAGAAAGGGTTTCTGGTTGTTCCTGTGGAAAGTAATACAATGCTTAACAAATAACAACCCAAGAGTGGACTTGGTGTGGCGCACTCTCCTACTGTAGGCCTGCTTTTGCCCCGCCCTGCGCACGCAGGGGAAAGAATGATAACAAAAGGAAGACCTGGCTTAAGAATTAAACTCTTATTGGTGCCTTTGAAGTGTCACTCCCTAATTTCGTCCCCCTCCCCCCACCCTGCAGGCCCTTAATTTGCTCTTAATGACCTCCTTGCTATTTATAGCTTTACCTCTAAAGAGCATATTTTATAATTTGCCCCTTTTCCGCCTTTATGTGCACAGTATCGTACTTTCATTTAACTTCTGGGCTTCTGTTTGTTATTGTTAGAGCCGTATGCCTGGCTAAACTGGCTTTGTATTTGTTTGGAGTTTTCTGTAGAGACAATCCTATCACCAGCAAGTAATGATGGGTTTAATTCTCTTTCAGTCCTCCTGCCTTTTATTTATTTTTCTTATCTCGCTCTGCTGGTTGTGACCTCCATTATGCCGGCAGAAGCAGTACCTGGGGACCTTCTTACCTTGTGCTTGATTGTAAAGAAGCTTCAGATGGTCCAGGTGAAGGGATTTCCCTTCTCCTATTTTGCCAAGAGGTGTTTTTTTTTAATTTTTATTTTATTTATTTTTATTTTTAAAGATTTTATTTATTTTTAGAGCGAGGGGAAGGGAAAGAGACAGAGAGGGAGAGAAAGATCAGTGTGTGGTTGCCTCTTGCATGTCCCCCACTGGGGACCTGGCCTGCAACCCAGGCCTGTGCCCTGACTGGGAATCTAACCAGCGACCCTTTGGTTCACGGGCTGGCGCTCAATCCACTGAGCCACACCAGCCAGGGCAAGAGGTGGTTTTTTTAAAGCCTGACTTGATATTGAATATCATCAAATACATTTTCTGCTTCCTTTCATCCATTCATGAGATAGATTACACTGATCAATTTTTTAATATATTGAACCAAGTTAGCCTTCCTGGGACAACTCCAACTAGGTTATCGTGTATTTTTTTTTCTACGAAGCTGAATTTGTTGTTTTTGTATTTTAGTCAAGATTTTTTTTATCTGTAGTCATTGAGGTTAGTCTTTAATTGTTCTTATCCATTCTAGTTCACTTTACTTACTAGTTTTGGAGAAAACTTGCTCGTTTTTCTGTTTTCTGAAGTAATTTATGTGAGGGGAGCAGTTTTCAGATGTTTAAATGTTTTGGGATACTGCGTCGTGGGAAAGCTTCTGACTACCAATTCGATTCTTTTAATATCTGCTGCTTTGGTTGACCCTGGTACTATAGTTTTCTACAAATACACCCATTTAGTCATAAGGTTTGAAATGTCTTAGCTAAATGTTGCCCGTAATACTCTCTCACCTTAGTTTTTGCTGCATCTGTTGTTTATCCCTAATATTACCTATTTATGCCACTTTCCCCCTTTGGGGGGGGTCACTTTTCTAAAATCACTTTTATTACGATGTTCTAAGAACCAAAATTTATCTTTGTGGAACTTCTCTTTTCATTTTCTGTCTTCCATTTCATTTAGTTTCTTTTCCTTCTTCCTTACCTGTTCGCCTTTAGAGTTCTTCTGGTGTCCTTTAAAAATTTTCTTTCTTCAGATGCTTGCCTCATTTCAACTTTCCTCATTTTCCAGTACAAGCACCTGAGTAACAAACTTACCATTTAAGCACTGATTTAGCTATAGCTACAACCCGCAAATGTTGGCATGTAGTAGTAGTATTGTTCACTTCTAGATCTTTCTCACTTCTCTAGCCACTTAGTATCTCCTGTGATTTATTTAGAAGCATATTTAAAAACTTCCAATTGTGCGACATGTTGAAATGTGTCCTTTTGTTGTTTTAGCTGCACTGCGGCTGTAGAAAGGCCGAGTTTGAGTCTTTTATGCTGAGGCTTGTTTTACGGCCTAGAGCGCGGTCCGATCTTACAGATGTTCTAGAAGGAATGGAAAAGGCTGTGCGCTCTCCAGTTCTCAGTTGCAGATTCTGCCTGTGTCCATTAGATCAAACTTGTTGACCGTGTTTTCTAAATCTTCCCACCACCAAGTTCATTTTTGTATCTGCTGCAGCCTTTTTGAGGAGAGATGCACCCCTTCTTTGTGTCTTGCTTTTTTTGTCTGTCCCTGGGGCCACGGGGGAGCAGGGCTGAGGAGCGCGTTCGCTGAGTGAATGTGTATGAGACACTCAAAACCACCCTGGTGGTGGCCAGGGACCCACAAGTTAACTGTTAGGGTGATAACAGTGGAAGGGTTGCCATTTCCTGTCAATTTGATAAAGTTTAAGAACTGTAACATCTTCAGTGAGATTTGGTCTGTCGCCAGGGTGGGGTCATCTTCTTTCCAGTCATGCTTTATGCCCTGAAGTCAAGTTTCCCTGCTGTTGGGGGGTAGCTTGGCCTGGCAGATCTTCCCTGGGCAAGCTCTCCACCGGCTGTCGTGAGAAGACTTCCCTGGGACTGCTCCCAACTGCAAAAACCTGCTATCGACCAGCAAGGCGTTGCTGTTATCCCCATCACTGCCCTGTGTTTCAGTCACGTAAGAAGGAGTAAGTCGCAGCCAGCAGACAAACAGGGGAGATAGAGACCGGCCCTGTGTGGTGATGGATGTACGTTCCTTGGAATTGCAATGTCCGTGGCCTGCGTTCAGTGTGGATTCTGCAGGCAGCTGGCATGACCTGGGGTCACTATGGAGCCAGGACCACGTCAATCTAAATTTTCCAACTTGGGTTTGGGGTCCGCACCAGCTGTGTGAGTTCTGACCCTTTGTGGTTGAAAAATCTCCAGGGTGATGTCTTTCTTTGTTTTCCTGCCTTGGTTGCCATGATAGTTAAGTTACCAGAGGGACAGTTGCTGGATCCAGAGGTGGCTGTAGGTCTCGCTAGGGACTGCCGATTGGGACGCTCTCCTCGGCATTGAAGGATTTCCCAGGATGCATTGTTTTTCCTTCTCCTGACAGCGTCCCTGCAGTTTTTATGGAAGTGCCACTCACCTCCTCCCCAAGGATATGATAAATTACCTGATTTGGGCATCACAAAGGCTGAAGCTGAAGGAGCAGGGTCTACACACTGGAAGTCTTAAGCTCTTTTGCTGATGAACGTGACTCGAAGCACTGTAATTCCCCCAAACAAACAGCAGTTCAGCTGTTGTATCAGTGTTTTGTCTTATGCCTGTAAAGCCTCTTGTCAGTATCCAGCCTCAAGGATGCGGAGTTTCAGTTCTTATCGTTAGTTAATGTAATTTTCCATTTTGACTTTGGAAAGTCTTTGAATCTCACATGAATGGCTTTTCCCAGTTTCTGACAATGATTAGATTGCCCACTTGTATCAGAAATCTCTTGTCCTCCTTTTTCTTTGTTAAAGATTTTATTTATTTTTAGAGAGAGGGGAAGGGAGGGAGAAAGAAAGGGAGAGAAACATCGATGTATGAGAGATACATCAATCTGTTGCTCTCACGTGCCCCTATCTGGAGACCTCCAACCCAGGCATGTACCCTGGCTGGAATCGAACCAGCGACCTTTTGGTTTGCAGGCCGGTGCTCAGTCCACCGGCCAGGGCTTGACCTCCTTTTTCTGACAGTCAGCCCCAAACCCTCAGAGGGACATGCCTGTGCTTACTAAGATGTAACTGCTCCCCCTCTGAGGAGCAAGAACTTCCCTAAATTGCGTTTGTGTTTGATGATGCGGTTGTTGTGAACCAGCTGTGCATGATCTTCTAAGATATGCGGGAGCCTGATGCTCTTCTCTTTTTGAAAAGTTAAATGTCCCACACGGAGACTGGAACCACGCTGTCCATAAGCACTGTGTCCAAATCACCTGAAATCTGCCTGTGCCCATCACATGGGTGGGTTGTCAGTGGACATGTGCTGTGTGTTTGGCGTCAGGGAGTGGCCAGGTGTGTAGTGATTTGCCCACAAGAGCTTTTGTGTCATCCCCGAGGCAGCCAGTTTAACTAAAAGTCAACTTGTACATGCAAAGTAGACAGAAGGGAAAACTGGGGTTCTGTCTCTGGGCCGGCGAATGTGTTTGGATGTTGCTAGGATGCCACATTCCTCAGCGGAGTGACGCAGAGAGGAAACACGCTTGGTGGGCTGGTTTTATTGGGGATGGACCTCGGGGACTGTGCAGCCTCTCGTCCTTTGCCCAGACGCAGCTCTCAGAGAGCGTTGACTCTGAAGACTTAAAACGAGTTCTCGTGATTTGGAATTAATGCACCTGGGTGTGTAGAGCCATGTCGGAACAGGTCCTCTTGTGGCTCATGACCTGTGCACTTAAGTTCAAGGTAAAACCAGGCTCTTTTTTCTCCCCTTTTGTGAGATGGAAAAGGTAGTCCTTACTCTCTGTTTTAAGTACTGAGAAGTGGAAGGACTGCAAGGAAACCTGGGAAAATCTGTCAACTGATGGTCACTGCACCAAGTCAACACCAACGGAATCCCCAGTTTGGGGTGCCGTGAAGGAGGAAACTTTATTCAGTGCCAAACAGCTCAATTGTGATACAGCATGGCAGCGAGGCAGCCCCCTGGTCCACCCCTCTCCAGCCAGACAGCTCAGCTCTGCTCCTGGCTCTGCCTCCTGCCTTCAGCCTTTCGCTGTACTAGGCTGCTCCACTGTGCTCTGAGCTGCTCCCTTCTGTGCCAGTCTGCTCTGCCCCACGCTGGGCTGCTCCACTGTGCTCTGGGCTGCTCCCTTCTGTGCCAGTCTGCTCTGCCCCACGCTGGGCTGCTCCACTGTGCTCTGGGCTGCTCCCTTCTGTGCCAGTCTGCTCTGGCCCACGCTGGGCTGCTCCACTGTGCTCTGGGCTGCTCCTCAGGTTTGGAGTGTGATGTGCAGAGAAGTGGGCAAGAGAGTATTTCCTAATGAGGTCAATATTTCAGGCTTTATACAGTTTGGAGATTACCTTTGAAGAAGCAGAATTCTAAGTAACCATTGACTTATAAAAATCTTTCTAGTAACTATTTTTTCTTATACTTTGCTTCACCTTGGTATAGCTTTTTATCCAACTAAATTCCTAATCTGTTTTCTCTAATTTCACACGGTACCCCCAAATGAGTTATCCCATACTTCTTTGTATATATAATTTAAGGGAATTCTCATGAAATCTGATTTCATGGTCTTCTCATTAAAAAAACAACAACATTGAACTTGTTGGCAGAATTCCTAAGCTGTAAAACATTCCCGCCCCTTCTCCCTCACCCTCACTCATCACTCACTGGCTATGTGGTGCGGTGTGGGCAAGGCAGAGATGCCCCCGTGTGATCCCGTCAGCCTCGACGTCCGGGAACGTGCCCTTCACTTTTTCCCTGATACTTGGTTCGCTGTCTGGCGGATTTTCCTATCTGCCCCCAAACAGCTCTCTTTAAAGCCAGGTTGTCTCCGTCCCTCTGCTTTGGCATAAATGACAGCATGCTGGCTAAACTTGGGCGAGAGGCAGCCCCTGATCCCCGAATTCCGACGGTGCTGCCACTGGTCAGTGCGGCGCTGGGATGAAAAAGGAAAAGGTTATCAAAATGAATGGAATGTGAACTAATATTTCCGAACAGAGAGAACAGTGTTTTCCAAATGCATGCATTAAACTGAGTTCATCCATGTCAGGCAGTGAATAATTCCCTTTCTCTAATGCCCCCTTGCCTTGTGACTGTGCGTTCTTACATAATTCCTGAACGCAAAATAGGGTATTGTTGAACAGAAACTGCAGTTTCTGGTCATAAGTAGCTGCAGGAATGGTCAGTGAGTTCCAGTTATGCTTTTAAAAGTCGAGTATCAGTTTCTCCTTTTCTCACGAGCCCGGTTTTATTTAACTCAATGATTCTTTCAGGGCTAGGGTCTCAGTTTTATGCGTCGCTGTGCCCTGGCTTCTTTATTCCAATCCACTGCAGCTCAGAGTGTTGGCTAAGCAGAATGATTCTCTACAATTTGAGAGCTTATTTGGCTTAGCATGAGTTTTGTTATGTAACCCGACTTGAGGAAATGTTTTTAAAGCCCAAATTAAATTAAAATTCTGGCCATGAGCACTTAGAACAGTGTATCAGTTTCTTAGGACATTTATATTCCATTTTTTGTGTGATATTATGGCTTCTAAAAATATTTGGCTTTGAACATTATCGTAAAGTCTACATAGATGCCCCCATGGTGAAGTGGGGGTGTGAGGTCCCGAGTCACGAATGGAGGTCGAATTCTAAGCAGTAAGTGATGAAACTTCATGTTTCCAATTATAATAAAATATTCACATGCTGTTTTTATATCATGTGTCACCCGATAGAGGTTTTAAGAAGAAAGATAAAGGGATAGTAAAGAACCTGTGTGATTTTAAGCAAGTATAAAGGAACTGGCTTTGAACAATCAACAGTCTGATCATTGTCTTGCTCATCCGACGAGACCGAGGAGTTCCGGGGTTTGCTCTGGTTGGAGTCAGGGCTGCCGGCCTCATGGGGCGCAGGCAGGGCCAGGCCGACCTGCTCTGAAGCCAGCTGAGTAGCAGGGTTCCTCCACTTTTTACCATTTGGGGAAATGGGCTCCAGCCAGATGACTGCTGGAGTCATTCATTGCACGTATAAGGAGTTGGGCTGCGAGCTGCTTCCCCTGCCCTGGCGGTCGTGAGGGAGCTGACTCTCCTTGAACATGGCATGTCTTAGTGCTCCCCCCAGATTTGCTTCAAGTAAAGAGTCTGGAGGAATGGCTCACTGTCACAGTTTAGAAAACAGTTTCTTTTTTGAAGAGGAAGTGGTTAGTTTGAACACAGGAAATACATTTTGCAACGGCAGCTTGGTCTTTCAGTTTTACATGCCTTTTATTTACAGGAGAAAAGTATAGCATTAAAAAGACTATCAGAAATGCATGCTGTTGCTGTGACTGTTCTTTTAATAAGTGGACGCGTGCTCGAGTCAAAGATTCAGGCCACAGCGCGTGTCCTGTCAGAAGGCCTGTCTGCCAGAACCTGTGTTTTCTTTACTCTCTCAGCGTGTCCGCTGAGCATCCTCAGTGGTGTCCACTGTTTCAATCTCAGGGCTTGTCCTGTGTGATGATAGGTATGTTTTTTCCCTCGGATACCTCGCAGGGGAAATACACTTTAATGGAAGTGGTCTCCGGTTACCTGATAAAGAATAAATGTTTTTGTATTTGCAAATGGAACACAACTTCGATCTGTGTCATGAATGGATATTTGTAGGGTGAGGCTTTTTTTAAAGGCCATGACACTGATACCAGTTTTACCATTACAAGTGAAATTTGTGACAGGAAATGTTGAAACAGAGAATTATTTACTGTGG